>BRDA01004794.1:3972-20494 GCA_036984385.1 Crenuchus spilurus
ACAGATACAAAAATGTTTGTGTGTATATGCCGTTACTAGGCAACACGTCCACGGAGTGATACAGCTTTAGTGTGAGAAGGCCGTGCTGTTATCACGTATATCAGCACGGCTAGAATACTTCTCAACCAATCAGATTATGATTGCTTAATCCTGGTTGTACTAACTGTTGTATAATATGATATATATCATAGTGGAAACAATTTATTCACAATTCATGGGGAGAAGGAAAAATACTGATAAAAATATACTGAAAATCACAGTATAAGCATTTGTGTGTATATTTGATTCAGTTCAGGTGGAAGAAGCTTTATTGGAAAGATAATATTAACTTGCCATGCATAATGCAATGCATATTGATTTGTAAATGATCAGAAACCTCTTTTTTAATTCTTACTGATCAAAGTCAAAGTTGTTTTTATTGTCAATGCTTCAGTATGTACAGGACATACAGAGAATGTAAATTGTTTTTCTCTCAGACTTGTGCTGCAACATAGCATACATTTAAAAACACACTAAATAAACACTAAGTATGAAATATATTAAAATATGATGCAGCAATCGATCAGGGTATTTAAAATTACTGTCATAAAAAAAAAAAGCTTTTCTTGCTGGATGAAGGTGTAGAGTAGGTGGAGAGCAGGTGAGATTAATAATGATCTGTTACCTCCACAAGGTTAGTTTGAGTAAATAATGGCTGTTTTGTTTGACTATGTAATTACTTGTGTGTTCCACAGGGGGGCAGTGCAAACATGCTGATGCTGCTCAGGAGGAATAATGAGGTAGGGTCTGACTTCTGCACTTAAATAACAATAATAAAAAACAAATTTAAAGACAAATTATTATTATTATTATTATTATTATTATTATTATTATTATTATTATTATTATTAGTGTTTTGGCTAACAGCACCACCCTAATCTGATTACTCTGGTTATATAACTGTAACAGTACATCTAGAGGCTTTTGAGCTATCATACTGTCTCACACACCCTCTCTCCCTGTCTGTATGTCTCTCTCTCTCTCACACACACCCCTCTCTCAGCAGGTACTCCAGAGCGTTACTCGTCTTCACGACTTTTTGAGCACATTACAGGTGAGGCATTATACCCCTGGCATTTTTCTGGCACCTGAGCTCATTCTGTTCTCTCTCCAGGCAGAGAGTCAGACTGCAGCTTTAAGATGTTCATCGTGATTAGAAACCTGTTTATAGTGAGTCAGATGAAGCAGGTGGAACAGATTTGGAAATAATTCATCCTAAATTATATTTACACAGTTTTAAACAATTTACACAATCAGCCAAGACTCAGGTCACCTAACTAGCAGTGTAGTTACCAGAACATTGGTCGTGTGTTCAGAAGCAGAACAATGCTGAATAAAGTTGAGAGGCTGATAAACTGCATTAGCAGTTGGAGCTACAGTCTGTAACTGTACACATGTATGGTAGAGAAATAAGCAGGTGGAGCTCCTAAACACTGAGTGGGCCTTTAAGGTGTGGGTTTCTAATAAAGTGGACTTTTGCATTGTTCTACCACTCTGTCTCTGTCTCTCTCTCTTTCAGGCTGTGGTCATTCAGCAGGACACTTTCATTGAAGACCAGCGTCAAGCCCTTAGCGAGCGCTCCTCTACTCCCTCCCGGCAACCCTCCGTCTCTTCATCCTCCTCCTCCTGTTCCTCTTCCTCACGGCCGCCTTCTCTGATTGAGCAGGAGAAACAGAGGAGTGCAGAGCGACAGAGGCAGGAGGCGGAGGAGAGGAGGCGCAGAGAGAGGGAGTGGGAGCAGAGGGAGAAGGAGGTGCAGCAAAGAGAGGAGAGAATAAACACTCTGGAGGATGAGAATGACCGGATGCGCCGGGAGCTGGAGGAGGAGAAAAACGAACTGCAGAATAAAAAAGAGGAGTATCAGAGAGACCTGGCCCGGCTGAGAGACAGTCAGAGGAAACTGGAGAGAGAGCGAGAACAACTGTACACACAGACACAGCTCCGGCAGAACACTGAGGTACACACACACAGCTCCAGCAAAACACTGAGGTATACACACACACAGCTCCGGCAGAACACTGAGGTGTATGTACACACACACACACACACACACACACACACACACACACACACAGCTCCGGCAGAACACTGAGGTACACACACACACAGCTCCGGCAAAACACTGAGGTGTATGTACACACACACACACACACACACACACACAAACACACACACACATACAGCTCCGGCAGAACACTGAGGTACACACACACACAGCTCTGGCAAAACACTGAGGTGTACGTACACACACACACACACACACATACAGCTCCAGCAGAACACTGAGGTACACACACACACAGCTTCAGATTTCAGAACTTTTTTTCATCATTGATGTCACATATAATCTGTACAATTCCACTGAAAAACTGACTGAAATCATGTAAAGGTGAAGAATTCTAAACTAAAATAATGTGGCTGCATAAATATGGACACATTCTTGTTACTGGGGGTGTGGTTGTGTTCAGAATTAGCTAATTACATTCGAACTCATGTTAAATAATAGTTAATACACATCTGTCATCATTTAAAGTCATTCTGATTAACCCCAAATAAAGTTCAGCTGTTCTTGTAGGATTTTCTTACAGCTTTTAAAACAAAGACATCTCACTAATAAAAGGCATCATTCAGGAGGAGGAGAAAAAATATTAAATATACCATAGAAAACAGTGAAGATGGTCATCAATGCGTGGAAAAAAATTGTTGCAACAGTGACATGAACAAGAACTGGACTTTCTTCTAACACTGATGAAAAGACAAAAAGAAAAAGTCGTACAGCTACATTAAAGGAGTTGCAGGAATTTCTGTCCAGTACTGGTTGTGTAGTATATGTGACGATAATCTCTTATATTCTTCAGAAGCATTTTCTTATGTTTTGCCAAAATCATCTGAGAAAACATGCAGTCTGATGAGACCAAGGTTGAACATTTTACCCATAATTCTAAAAGGTATGTTTGGCACAATTGACACTGTGCATCACCACAAGAACAACATACCCACAGTGAAGCATGGTGGAGGCAGCATTAGGCTTTGGGGCTGTTTTTTTGCTTCTGGAATCATGGCTTTAGTGAAGGTGGAGGGAATTATGAATAATTCCAAGTATCAGTCAATTTTGCTACAAAGCTAACGAAGAACAATTTCACATTTCAGCAAAACGACCCAAAGCAAACCTCCACACTGATCATCTTCTGGTGAACCCGTTCTTTTGTCAAAGTTGTGGAGTCCGAGCCCAAACCTGAATCTAACTGTTAATCTGAGAGTTGACCTGAAGATGTCTGTAAACAGGAGCTGCACTCACAATCTGACAGATTTGGAGCTTTCACAAGGAAGAGTGGGCAAAGATGACCAAGTTAAGCTGTGCCATGCTGATAGACTCCTACCCAAAAAATCTGAATTCTGTCATAAATTCCAAGGGCACAAGTATAAGTTTGAGGGTGTCCATATTTAAGCAACCACATTATTTTAGTTATTTATTTTCCACCCTAAAAAAACCTGTGTATTCCTCAGTGGAACTGTACAGATTATATGTAGTTATTATGTATTTATTTTGGTCTGATTTTTTTAAATCACAAGAACCTGGCATTTTATCAGGGGTGCCCAAATTTTGCATGCCAATGTACTAACACACAGCTCCAGAAGAACACAGTTCTACGCAAACATCCTGTACTTCAAGACACAAAGATCTCATAATGTGACATTGAGCTCAGTATATCTGACATCCTGTAAAGTGATGTAACTCTTATATAATGATAGAAATAAAGCTTTAGTTTGCAGATTAGTGTGGTCATTTGTGCAATTGTTCTAACATAGTCAGGTTTTAATCTTTGGCCTTAATCCTTAATGCAACCCAAGCCATGAACTTTAATTGTGTTTATTTAACCTCCTGTAGAGCAAGTCCTGCTGAACACTGTGAGAAGTTCAGCATACATCCAAAATCACCAGCTCTAAAGCTGTGAATTAGTCCATGTTTATAGATAAGTGTATCTCACAGTATCAGAAACCCCATAATACTCTTACACATTACTGAACAACCATCTGAGGTCAGTGTGTGATGATTTAGACATGCAGTTGGTCAGATTGTTTTGTGCATTTCTAAATTCTAAACATGAGGATCTTGCTGCGATCAGCCTGTCAAATAATAGCTTTTACAGAGAAGCGCCACCTCCTGGCATCCTCAGATGCACAGTTTTCTTAATATTTACATTTATGCATATTGTATGTTGTTTAAACCCTCTGGAGTCCTGAAATATGACATTTTTCTGTACTGGGAAAGTCATCCTCTTCCTCTTCCTCCTGTAGGATCTGCTCCAGCAGAGGTCGCGTACTCTCTCCTCCACCTCCGAGGACTCTCTGAAGCTCCAGAGCTCTGCAGATCCAGCTGAGTGTGTGGAACTGTCCTCCTCTCCATCCACCCTTGATCTATTCACACGTATGGACTCTAAGCGCAAGGCCAAGAACCTGAACCCGTTCTCCTCTGGATCCAGCCAGAAGGGCGGTGCTGCGGAGCCTCCAAGCCAGATCCCCTCTCGTCTACTACAGCTCGCCAAACCAAAGGACAAAAAGGAGAAGAAGAAGAAGAAAGGGAAAGGCCAACAGAATCAGCCCACAGGTACACACATTATGTACATCCTGGTACTTTTTAAAGGATTAGTCTAATTTCCCTTTTTCCCATAATCAGTCAGGATGTATTTGGAGTCCAGTTTTTCTTTAGAACTCAAACTGTGAGGCTAGAAGTCAATAGTCACCTGAATATCACCTGAATATCTCATTCTTAATTCTCTGTGCTTCTGTGATGTACCAGCAGTCTAATGATGGTCGTTTATATTCTAAGAATATAAAATAAGTAAAAATACTGTTTTTACTAAAATAAGTAAAAATACTCTCTGCACTGACCTAAATAGTGAGAGGGAACAGGTCATAGATCAGCTTTCTTCCACAGAGAGGCTTTATTAACCCATGTGAAATGTCACTTTGTGTAATGAATGTACAAACGGCAGTTTAGCTTTTTAATGAAATTATGAACTTTAAATCAACTTTATCACCACATTCTATTTTGGGGGACGATGTGTACTAGTACTGGTGCTATATTACAGCTTTTTAAGGGATTTGTTCACCCAGGAATAATTTTTTTATAGTTTTATAGTTTTTCCTTAGATGTAGTCGATCACTCTGGACAAATTTTGGAAATAAATCATTTGTAGAAATTAAGCTGTGATGGTATGTTGCTATCAAATGGTTCAGCCAGAAAAACTATTTACTCACTTGCGATGTATTTGATCAGCCAAGATGGGTTTAAAATTATTAAAATTTTTAATTCTTTAAAAATTACAAACGTGTCTCTGAGCAAGATGTTGTGTTTCATGGTTAGTCATAAACAGCGGAATCTGATGTAAGATCAGTCTTCTATATAATAATTTTGTCCGGGCCATTTTTAGAGTTTTGTGTGAAATTATGTCAAATTTGCTTTTTTCCTCTGTTTTTTGTGTTGTTCCAATACACACAAAGGAAATAAACATGTGTATAACAAAACATGTGTAATTGCAATAATTTTCTGGGAGAAATACTTGACTGTATATATATATATATATATATATATATATATATATGCTGCTGTCTGAAGTGTCTGTCTGTAGTGGTGAGCTTTAATTAATCTTTATTGTTCACAGTAAGGGTGTTTTCACACCTGTAGTTTGTTTCTCTGGTCAGAATCAGAATAATTGTGAACACATGAGCACATTGTCTCCTCTGATTAGTCAGAGCTGTCTGGTGGGAGCAAGAAAATATAAACACTAGAGCAGCAACAGCAGTAAGAGCTAAAACTGTCGCTGTCCTGTTGCCCCGTGGCCTTCACTTGTCCAGAGGCACGAGCTCCATTCTGATGTTTAACTGTATTGAGGGTCCTCACTAATCTGCTGTGAGACACAGTCTATGTGGTGGGTTAGTGACGCGTGACAGCAGCTACAGTAGTTTTAGTGCTAACCGGCTCTCCATCTCTCAAACTTGTGGAGTTACACCAGAGTCGGGTCGGATCACATTCTCACCACAATCAAACCGCTCCTGAGTTCATTTTGGACCAGACCGAGACCACCTCCTCTCACATGTCTCGGTATGTTTAATCCACACCCAGGTGTGATTACTCTTTTCATACCTGACAAACCGAACCGCACCAAGTGAGCAAACGAACCGGGTCAAATAGTATTGGTGTGAAAATGCCCTAAATCACACAGTGTCCTAAACCACATCCACTAGTCTGTGACACCTTCACTAACATCTGGATGATCTTTGAGTGACTTCAGATGATGTTTAGGTGACTATTGAGTTTGTTAGAATTGGTTCTAAGCTCTGTATCATTAATGTGAGATGTTTGTGTTTATCAACAGAAGTTCAGGGTGTTGGACCTTCAGCAGATGGTGAGATTTTTTTCTGCTGAACCAGTTCCCTCTTCCTGTCCAGAATGTCATGCGGGTTTGGAGTCTCTCAGTTCTGCCTGTATTCATGGGATGGAGTTAGAGTTTCTGTGCCAAACCTGTGGAAACTAATCAAGCTAAGGAAAGGAAAACCTTCTAAGCTCTCTTTTACACATCTTTCACCTCCATGTCAGCACTTGGGAATTTTACTTTGTCGTGGAGAAGGTTGATGTTGGGACAATTTTGGGCACTTTTTTGGACACTTTTCACCCCTTTATTTACTTTTAACTCACAAGAGGGAAAACCTGAGAGCAGGATTTGCAGAACTACTCCAAGCCTCTAGGGGCGCTCTATGTTTCACTGGAATAAGCTTGATTAATGCAGATACTAACAGTGAGCAAAGTCCTCCAGTCACTTAGAGTTTCTAGAACATTCTCTCAACTTCTTTCCTCACTGTTTTAGTGGAAGACCATTAAAAGTGTCTTTTGGGCTCAGTTTGGAGGTCACTTAGCTTTCCTAAACACTTTCATTGAATGTTTTCTTGTCAAATCTGCAACATTTAAAGCCTTAGAAAGCCACTTTTGGCCATTTTTTGAGTTTTTAATGATAGTTAAGTAAAGAAAAATGTCAAAGCATTTTAAAGACAAACCCTGTATGAAGCATTAGCATATTTAAGTGGTTGCTTAATTGAGAATTGAGCAATAATCAGTCGTCCTGGTGTCCCCAATTTTTTTTTTTGAGCAATTGAAGCTCAGTATTTTAAAGCTTTGAGCAGCAGTTCAGCAGGATTGATGATTTTTAAGCTACTGTAAGTGAAGTGAGAGAAAATGGTTGTGCACTTGAGTTTGTTAAATGAGTTTGATGGGAGAGGAGAGTGAAGTATCAGCATAAAGGGTGGTGTTACGTTCATTAATCCCCCCTTTTTTAATCAAAAAGAATTGAATAATAAGTTGAGAAATGACACTGAATTGTTAAACCAGCCCTACAGCCACAGTATATGAAGAGTTTTATTTGCAAAAATGAACTTCTCCATTTTTCAGTTTCTGACATAATTTGAAAATGCCAGTTACTCTTCACATTGTTTTGGACAAAAGAAATGCCCCAAATTTGCTTAGAGAGACTGGTTCTATTGACTTCCATTAAAAGCAAAGTATGTTTTTGGCTTCTCCTGTAAAGTTACTGTTTTGGATCAAACCTGGATTTTGCAAAATAACTCTTCAAACGGACTTTAACTGTGACAGTCTTGTGTACGTTTTCTTTGCACTTTGAGGCACATTTTGTTTAAAAAAGGGCAAAATATACAGCTTTAATCTCAATGACAATCAGAAGAGCTATTTCTTATAAAGAGAGCTGAGATTTAGTGTCAAAGTCTTTTAATATGAATGTTATGTACATTTGTTCTCAACCAAACACAAAGCTAGCTTTACTGTAAGCTAACGCAACACCTGTTATGTGCCCTGCACAGGTGGATTTACTATAAATCAAGTGATTTTATATGTTAAATAACCCAATTAAGGGAAGCATGTTGGGTGGATATTCATTTATTAGCCAAGTGCTAAAATACTAACAGCACAGACAGTGTCTGTCCAGCATAAATTGGCAGAAAAGCTACAAATATGTGCCTTTTTTTGTTATTTTGCCCAGATCTTCTGAAATCTGGGCCCAGAGAAGGAGTCCTTGCCTGCAGGCCAGGCATTTGTTACTCGGGGAAAATTTTTAATGGAAACCTTTTCATTTTCGTAAGAAAGACTCTGGTCCTCTTCTACCTGGCACTGATGAATGTCATCACTTAATTTCAAATGGCTGCATGGTGCTATACCGCCCAGACAATCAGGGGGCACTGTGACTGTTTAAATTGTCCCTGCTGCAGAAATGATGCAGGATCAGCTCTGTTCATGCTTCATATATCCAAGGGCTGCCACATGTGACCATACCAGATGCCTGGAGTCATATAATAAATTTTTAGCTTTATTCAAAGTTTGGCGGCTACATATAAACTTCATAAGACATAAGCATTGAGTAGCTAAAATGCAATATTTGAGAATTTGTCAAGCACTTTTGTCAGTATTCACAACAGAATTTCTAGGCTTTCTGAAGTTTCTCACTGTACTGACTTAAGGGCTCAGTGATAGTGTTTATAACATTGTTATTAATCATCATTACCAAGTAAGGTGACTTAGAAGACCCACAAACTAAAGTTAAACTGTCAGATCTGTAGGAAAATTACCAAAATAAAATGGTTGTGATGTTTTTCATTAAGCTTATGTGTTGTCTTATTACATAGTCATGATGCTTATAACAGTGTTATGAATGAGCCTTTATGTTAATACAGTATAATTTACTTCTCAAAAAGTTTGCAAGACATGACACAAGCTGCTTATAAATGACCAAACATTGTTTTGTAAACACAATAATAATAATAATAATTATTATTATTATTATTATTACTATTATTATTACTACAACTAAAAAGTGCTTATGCATGGGTTATGAAGTGTAAATGTAGGCAACCTTCAAATAAAGCATCAAAAATGATTGTAATGTTGTAACATGCCTTAAACTGAACTCATCTTTCACAAAAACTTTCTTCAGGGAACACAAAAGAAAACAGGATGTTTCATTCTTTAATACTAATAAATATAAACACAAGCAGAGACTCGTCAGCTTGCGTTTGGTTTATTAGGTGTTTGAGATGTTCTCCAGACCAGAGGATTAGTTAAATGCACTAGCAATAATCCATCAACGTTGACCGCTTCAGTCTTGTGAAATAAAAGTGTATTTACTAACGGTACCATTTTCATTTCCTTTTCAAATATTGTGTAAAGAAAGGCAAAAGGACAGATTTTCTGTAAATATCTGTAAATGTACAAATTGTAAAAGTATTAGTTGTGGATTTTTCTGTGATTTGATTCAAGCTTTTTATAACAGGCTCTATTTATCAGTATTGATGATATAAAAGACAAAAAAAAATCTCTTAATAAATAACTGTTATTATACACTGGACTGTGTGCTGGGGTCATTCATTCTCACACAAAAGCCTTTTCTCTCGAATATTGTCCACAAATCTAAATCTGTGACAAGATAATCCACTCACCTCACAGGTGTGGAATATCAGGGTGCTGGTTAAACAGCATGATTATTTTACAGGTGTGCTTTAGGCTGGCCACAATAACAGGCCACTCTAAAATGTGCAGTTTCACCACACAGCACAATGCCACAGATGTTGCAAGTTTTGAGGGAGTGTGCAGTTGGCATGATGACTGCAGGAATGTCCACCAGAGCTGTGGAATGTTCATTTCTCTACCGTAAGTCATCTCCAAAAGTGTTTCAGAGAATTTGGCAGTACATCCAACCAGCCTCACAACCACAGACCATGTGTAAACACACCAGCCAGGACCTCCACCTCCAAGATTGTCTGAGACCCGCCAGCCGGACAGCTGCAGCAGGAATTGTGTGCATTAGCAAATAATTCCTGCACAAACTGTGGAAAACCATCTCAAGAAAGCTCATCTCCATGCTCATCATCTACATTGGGGTCTCCACCTGATGGGAGTTTGTCATCATAACTGACTTGAGTGGGCAAATGCTGACATTCGATGGCGTATGGCATGTTGGAGAGGTGACTGCAGGAATCCTTTGTCCAGACTTAGATCAACTGTTTGTTTTTTTTTCAGTTATGATTATAAAAACACTGTTTCTCTCTAATCATTTGTGTTGTTTGTTCTTTATTCACTCTGAGCTCTCTGTACATGGTCTGAACAAAGCCTGATGAAAGTAATAGTTCAGCATTAAAGTAACATGCTAACCAGCTACCTTTTAAGAAACCCCAGCCTGGCAGGTCTAGTTATGAATGTAATATCTGAGGCTGTGGTTTTCTGCAGGTTTAAATGGATGAAACATCCGTTTGATGTTTTATTGTTGTTGTTTTGCAGTGAATCTTAACAGGACTGGTCATGCAGGTTTGCCACACAGGCCCACAATGTCCATAAATAGAAGTAAGTAAATACATACAGGTGAAATGGTTAGATTCTGTATTTGATAATGAGGACAATACAGAAAACTCTGCTTTGCAGCACAGCTGTCCTCTGTAAACGTATCATCTCTGAATCACAAATTAATCTTTTTTTTTTCAGACTTGAATGTGTTTATATCTTCTGTGTAATGTTGATCTGTTTTATAGTGAAGAGATTTCTGTTCAACTCGGATATCATTTCCTAAAAAGATTATTTCCTGAATTAGTTGACATCATTGAATACGATAGTTGAAAAGAATTGGTTCAGTGAGCTGATTCAAACCTTTAGTCATTATCTTGGGTTCTTCCTTGGGTGTGTGCAAAATCACACTGGCAAAAAGTTTCTAATCTAATCTTATCCTATGTCCTGACACTATAAAAACAAAGCAGTGTGTGTTTAGTGAATGGCTCTTCTTCTGGGCAGCCACACTGGGCTGGACGCTTCAATTGGCTTTTAACACAAAGGATCAAACTGGCTGAGGGTTTGAGTGAGGGAGGGGTGCAGACTCGTTCTCCCACAGAGACGATGACTTCATCCACATACCTTCACTCCTCTGGGCCATGCTGGTCACTGTCAGTGTCATTTCTCTATGCTTTCAATAAAGGGCCCATACCATTGGGAGGCAGAGTTCCCTTCACTTTGTCATAGACTATGTAACATTTTTAAAGGTGTGGCTCACCCAGAAATCATATTTACACAATGCATCTTATTCTCAGATACATCATCAGTCAGGACATGTTTTGAGTCCAGATTTGACTTCATTAATTTAGAACCGGACCGCCGAGCGTAAAGTTTTGGCTGTTTAATTAAATTGTAAAGTTCACTGTAAGTTATACTGTCCCAAGTCACATCCACTAGTTTGTGAGACCTTCACTAACATCTCACTGAGGAGTGGTTTTGGTGATATATTTTTACAGCAGGACTATTTTGGTGACTTTTGAATTACAGTGTTTGTTGGCTCTCTTACGCTCAAAGCTCCACTTCTAAACTGAAAAAGCAAAATTTGTGCTCCAAGCATATTTCGGCTGATTGACTACATCTGAGGTAAGTGGAAGGTTGTATAAGTATAATTTCTGGATGAAACATCACTTAGCATCCTAACTTTAAAGGACTGCAGCTTTCATTGACCTGTCACTGCTCTTTGGTAAAACTCGTAACGTTCATGGAAAGCCATGGAAAAGCCAATCAGCTTTTTTATATTCATGTTGTTATATTAATGTGAACTCACCAGAAAAGCTTAAATAAACTATAAACAACAAACATCAGAACATTAGAATATCGTGGAAAAACTTCATTTTTGTTCCTACTTTAATTCATAAAGTTAAACTGTTACATATTTTATATTCATTACATGTAAGTCACATATCAAGCCTATGTTTGTGTTAATATTTGTCAATATGCAGATGACATGACACCTCAAACCATGACAGACTGCAGAAACTGTAGCTCTGAAAGATACACAGTATTTATACTGTTTATAGTCATTTAGTCACAAATATATTTCTCACATATTTCTACTTAATAGACAGCAGTTATCACTATTAACAGAACATGTGTTCTGGGGAAATGTAATAATGACTTACTGAACCATAGCAAACAAACAATAATTGGTATTAAAGTTGAACTTACCTAGCTAGTTCAGAAGGTCTTCGTCTGATGTGTAGGTCTGGAAAGTTCTCCTGCCCAGCTCCTCCGCGCATGCGCAGTGCAGAACTCAAAAATGTCTAGTGTAGTTTATTCAAGTATATTTAGTTTCGAAAGATTTTCATACAAAATGAGAAACTTACTAAAATTGCATGAGTAAAATCACTAGGGGAGTATGAAATAAGTAAATTACACTAGTGTTATTTGAGTAAGTTTTGGTGTTACCTTTTACAGAGTGTTGGTGTTAAATCAACACTATTAGAGCTAAATTAACACTGAGGGTGTCAAAATGTAACACTCCCATTTACCTCTAATAGTGTTGATTTAACACTGGCAGATTTACTGTGTACAGAGTTGGGTTACACACCATATATATTGTCAAATTATAGTGACAACCTGACCAGAGAGACCTGCACTGCAAAAATAACAAGCTGAATAATCACAGTTCATATTTAGAGACAATGTTTAAGCTTTAGTTGGTCAAATATCTATAGATTCAATGCTCAAATCCCTAGTTTAATAAAATCAGAGGAGATAATGGTGCATGTTTTGGTGTAATTACATGAAAAATAAGTAGCTTCTTCCAAGTTTTTGATGTGGTGCTGGCTGACCAGTTCAAAAAAACATTGTGTCAAGTTTTTCTATGCTGTTAGTATTAATTGATTTACCTGTAGGCTTATGTTTAAGTAAAACCCCACATACAGTGAGGAAAATAAGTATTTGAACACCCTGTGAATTTGTTTGATGTCATGCTGCTCATTTCTGCCTATTTTGTGCGAATTTGGGCCAATTAAAGAGTTTGCTTCAAATAAACCATGTGACATATCTTATTTTATATACAGTGAGGAAAATAAGTATTTAAACACCTGCCAATCAGCAAACATTCTGGCCCTCAAAGACCTGTTAGTCCGCCTCTAAAAAGTCCACCTCCACTCCACTTATTATTCTAAATTAGAAGCACCTATTTGAGGTCGATAGTTGCATAATGACACCTGCCCACCCCACACAATCAGTAAGGCCTTGTCCACACGTAGCCGGGTATTTGAATAAACGCATATATTTTTATGCGTTTGGGCCTTTCGTCCACATGCAAACGCAGTTTTACACCACCAAAAACGAATGATTATGAAAACTCCGGCCAAAGTGGAGATTTTGAAAAACTCAGTTTTTGCGTTTGCGTGTGTACGTGTGAAAACGGCGTTTTAGAGTCCAGAACATCACAATCTGCGACAAATGATGCTGTGACGTCATATGCGCGACCACTGTAATTGACTGCCTTGCTGTGGAAGGATGAACGCCAGCAGAGAAGTTTTCATTTTTATGTTAATTCAAACACTCTTTGCGTGTTTGTTTTTACAAGTTCAGCTTCTCCAATACGTGGAGGTGCAAAGGAGAAGTTTTTTGTTACTTACTTTTTTGTTTTGAAGGATTCTGATTGGCTGACATGGGTGTTAGCTTTGTGTTACACTGCCATCTATGCGCTTGGTGTCTTTATGACAACACTCTACGGCGTATTTATGCGGATTCATGTGGATGAAAACTTTTCTTAAAACGATCTTGTGTGTATGATATTATTTTTGAAAACGATGCAGGGGAGATATTCGTTTTTATAAATACCCGGCTACGTGTGGACTAGGCCTAAGACTCCAACTACTAACATGGCTAAGACCAAAGAGCTGTCCAAAGACACCAGAGACAAAGATTGTAAACCTCCACATGGCTTGTAACACTGGTAGCACTTATTTTGGCTTTATTCCCGGCTCTGGAGCTCCGGACACTGGAGGCTGCATGGAGAGTTAGCCATTAGCTTAGCACTCAGGATACAACTTGGAAACCGGGAGTGGGCTACTCAAATGTCTGGTTTATTTACACACACACTGACCATATAATGCCAGGTCGCACTGCTGCTAACGTTCGGTCATACATGAAAGAAAAGAACATTTACCAGGAACTCCGTAGTAGTGTTACTGGAGTAGAGATTAACACATGGAGAGGCCGCAGCGACAGTAGCGGTCCATCCTCCTGAACTCTACACACTCAACTCACAACTCCCAGACTCCTTAGAATTCTTGGAACATAACCTGTATGTGCAAAGACTAACTTCTCTTAAAGGGGAAGCTTAGCTGTAACTGTTACAGGCTGAAAAGGGCTACGGGGGAATTGCCAAGCAGCTTGGTGAAAAAAGATAAACTGTTGGAACAATTATTAGAAAATGGAAGAAGCTAAACATGACTGTAAATGGGGAAATACGGGAGACGGTATTGCAAGGACTGGGAAAAAGAAAAAGGTTTGATGGACTGATAATAAATCCCTTATAAACAAAATACTAAGTTGTACACTCCTAGTTGTTTTGCCATTTGCTTCAAACGTGTGACAGACATATATTTTGGGCTAGTTTACGCTTCTGAAGGGTGGGTTTTAGACTGACTTTGGGCTGGATATTTTTGTTGGACCTGGCAACCCTGTTTGGAAAACTGAGTGGCATGAAGCGAGGAGTTAGGAGTCGCGAGGAAAGGGGAGACATGAGGAAAGAGGTAAAAACTGATTAACTATCAATAAATGAAATAATGAAAGCACGGTGCTAGTATAGTTGCGATGCTGATTTTGAGATGATAAAAATCAGGATGAAGAACGTTATTTTGCTAACTGTACACATAATGTTAGCTAGGTCTGACAGTTCTGTATAAAGTAGCCTATAAAATCTGGGTTAATTTAAGGTCTGTCAATGAAATCACTGTAAAGTTACTTTGAATCATGCAGAAATGAAGAGGAAAGGTAGCATACATAGTTTTTTCTCACCAAAAAGAAAGGCAAGAGAGGTAGAAAATGAACAACTGAGCAAGGTAAACAGTGAAGATGAGATGGCAGGAGAGAGAGAAAGACAACAGACATGTGACAGAGATAGAATACAAGGCCAAGGCGACCAGGGACTGGAGGAAATGGGAGAACACAACAGTCGTGAAGATATGGAGGGAGAGTGTCACCAAGATGAGGAGGGAGAACGTGAGAGACAAGAGAACATGCAGGGCTCAGACAGTGAAAGGGATATTAGAGTGCCTGAGCCATCAGCGATCTCCAGTCGAGTTGGTCCACATGGTATGAAAATGCATAGTATACCAAGATACACATGAATAAGAACAACAGATGACAAAAACACACATTTTGCTATGAGGTGTCAGGGTTGGCACTGGCTCATGAAACCTGTTAGCCATTGTGGCTAAGGGGCTTAAAATGTTCGTAGCCACATAAGGATTTGACTAGCCACAGATTTAACAGCTACCTGTGGTGAAGACAGTTAGCCACAGTAGCCACGCTTTAGCCACAGTTAGTCAATCTTAGCCACAGTCACTTACATGTGCATGTACATCATATCAGAAATCCATAGGTGTAATGGATTTCTGATCATATTTACAGATATTTATAGATATTTACTCTCTGTAGTGCTAAAGTGATAAGTAGTGCTAGAGTGATAAAAATGGAAAATATAGAGCAACAATTGAATTCAAAATAAAAAATTTCCAATGTGTACAGCTCTTTGCCGACTTGTTTATTTATTCCAGAGACAGTCTCTCTCAAGCCTGGGAATAACTGTGTATTAGTGATGGGTCGGTCGCGAACGACTTGCTGAAACCGATACGCGCACCGACACAGGGTTTGCTCTTTGAGCTCGACGCATGCGTCGAAGCATCGGTGTTGCCGGACCCATCACTAGTATTGCCGGATTTTGTGATTTTCGTGGCGATTTGAATTCGCCATGCGTTAGAAAATAGCTTTTAGCCAGCGTGGCGTACTGATGACATGTTTTCCTCGCCACACGCTGTCTGAGTTCGCCATTGGCCACATGGCAAGCGGCCAGCACGAACCCTGAGGTGTATTTAAGAGACATTGCTTAGACTTCTTCAAATAAATATAAATATTAATGTTTGCTTAAATATGAATAATTGTGGAAACTTGAAAGTGTGATGAGATAGGGATAGAGTTGTAATATTTTGTGTATAAAGTATTTTAGATCTATTGCTCAAGTTAAATTCTCACATTAAACAAATGAACTTAAAAATACTCTTCCAGGCTAAAATGTTAGTGTTAAGACAGTCTGATGGTTATAACTAATCAATGACAAAGTATCATAATACTAAAATAATCAAAAACAGGCTCTTTGTTTAACTTAAGGATCGATTGATATATAAAAGGATTCTTCAGTTTAACCTTATTAAACCTTGGAACACTATAATATCGTCCAGAATATAATAATATCGTAAAAGTACATATTCACTATTTAAAACATGATTAGTATGAGAAATAATGTTTTTAGCCTGCCAAGCATAATTACTTCAGATATAATTAGTTTGAATCTTTCCTCCTCTACATCTTCTAGACATATCAAAGTCCAGGTGTGAGGTGCCAGTGCAGCCAATATGA
>BRDA01004795.1:6397-44101 GCA_036984385.1 Crenuchus spilurus
TGACGTTTGTAGTTTGTGATATTCTAATATACGGATATCAAAACTCACCTTGATGCTCTTTTTAATAATTACAATGAGCCCTGTAGTGTATGAAATTTGTTGAAATTAACAATACACCAGACAAAATACACTTGGGTCGTTGTGTGTGGAAAATCTTTTATAATGTCCACTTTTATAAACATCAGAATGTTTGTGTCATTAACCATGTTAGCAAGTGTGCTTGAGGTAAAATGGTTTGAGAGAAATGTGTGGTGATGTTGGTCTGCAGTTTGTATAGTGCTAAACTGGTGACTAAGCTTCCCAGGTGAAAACTGCACATGGTGCACGTGTGACTGGCAGCAGGGCCTTAGGGATTAGACCCATGTTTCTGGTTATGTAACAGCACGGTGTCCCCAAGCTCGGTGTCTTGTTTGAGAGACCACTGAAGTTAAACATGGGATCTAATCAGGCTGTCGCTCTAATCAATCCATACCTGCTTGTCCATCCAATAGCCATGTCATAAGCCTTATCCTCTTCCTGTTCCTGCTTTGCCTTTTGCTTGATGTTGACATAGACGTTCATCCAGATGTAGTTTTGTGTATTTTATTGTTCAAAGTAAACAGTTTCTTGGGCTTTTATTTGATGTCTGTAACCATGTTCACATTTACTTAAATGCTGTTAATGCTGAAAAACGTGCTCCGACATTTACTTTTTGTCCACAAATGAGTGGAAATGCACCCAGACCTCGGTAACTTGGTTACATGCATCCTTCATGATCTGATTATATATGAAAAAGGTCCAAGTGCTTCTTGGAGGTCTAATCACTTGGGCTACAAACATAATGTGTTCTGGGACACATTTGACCACATTTGTAGTCTGAACTTAAATTCGACCTAATAGGTGACAGAGTGGCAACTATGAAACGGTGATTTGGCATGAAAGTAACAAATAAAATTTATTCAACCTTATGAGGTGAGACCAGGCTAAATGATTGGATCCAGCAAATTATTTGGATCAATCGCAGTCACACATTGTCTAGGCTCACCAGCCTGTAATACTTGAACCTTTTGTTTCTATTCAGGTTTATTAATGTAAATGTTTAACCAGGCTTCATATTTTAAGTAATCATATAGGCAAATATGTACATACACCACACACACAGTAGGCACTTGTCCATTGCCAATGTGAACATACGGTCATTGCAGCAATGACGAATGCAGCTTTAGTTTCTTTTTTTAGTCATATTTACAATTTGTTTTCCTTCCCACCACTGCAGTCTAGCAGTTATAACAGCCTTCACATGTGCAGTAATAAAAATGTGTTGAAGTTTGAGTCTTCGTCATGCACTGATTCATTCCCTAAAGAACTGTAATCAGTTTAAATCATTGCAAGTAGGGCTGCAGCTAATGATTATTTTAGTAATTGAGTATTTTACTGATTATCCCATTGATTAGTTAAGCAATCAGATGAAACATTCTTTTGCTTTATTGAAGAGCAATGGTATACAGAAAATGGACAATCAGACAGGTCTCTAAAGATGAGCAGCTAACAGGGTTTTTTATAAAATCTACATTTTATTATTTTATATAAGACTTGAGAAAAGCAAGAAAAGTCCCCACCTGTGTAAAGCTAGGTTTCCTTTCATTTATTATTATAGATGGTGTTAGAGTTTGATCCATCTGGTGTTGTATAATGCAATCTTAGTTGTCCTCATTTAAGGTGGTTCATGCTACAAATTGTGAGTTAACCTAATGCTAACATAATATTAGAATTCCCATTGACTGACTAATTGAAGTTAGTATGCTAGTGTAAGAAAGCAAAGTGAGATGTTTAATAAACATTACTGTTGCTGTTAAAGATGGGGTGAATGGGATTTTGTCCCAAAATATTTTTATGGTCAAGTGGACGACAGGATGGTGTTAGTCTGGAGCCTTTAGTTTGATGCTAATCTTGAGCTAAACTTTGCATGGAATGAAGTTGCTAATTTGGCCAGTTATCTGGATGAAGTTGAGCTTGCTAAAATGGGTTCTGCGCTATTTTAATAAATGTCATTTTTCCCCATTTAAAACATATATAATACTTGTATCTGAATTGTTTCAGCAAGGTCAGGGATTTGCATTTTCTGTGTGTAGCCATGTGTTCAGGTCTTTTATGAGCTGTATTTGGTGGCAGAGCTTCCAAGCAGGTTCTGTACAGTCTTGCAGAATTGAGCAGCATTAGTCACTCTCCACTCATTAAAGTAAACAGCCTTGTCATTTGTAACAAGTAGCCTCATATTATCTCCTCAACACTGAACTGATAATCTCACAACTGTCAGAGTTAATTTTTGACTTTGGAGTGCAGTACCTTTTGAGAAGTGTACTTCATTAGAATGTGGGTCAAGTAATCACTGTGTAATGTGATTTACCCAAGGTGGAAGGGGAGGTGTCATTCGTTCTGTGATGCTGACGTCACTGATAAGGCAGGGCAGCCTTGAATGCTTTCAGTGGGCTCTTGCACATGTTGCTGTCCTTTCTTTTGTAGCTTTTTAAAATTATTTTTAAGTATCTTTCTATTCCTCACTGTGTGTTCAGAGTTTAGTAGCCATACCAACATGATTAAACCCAGATAATTTGTCTAGAGGCTTCAAGATGAGACTCAAGCCAACAATTTAACTGTTATTCTGTTAATGGCGCTGTATTTCTGGTCTTTTTTATCCCAAACTCTAGGCTTCTCTGTAAACCAGACCAGTTGTGCTGTTACTTTATATGTATGTTGCTGTTGCCAACTTAAAAGTTGAAAAAGATTATTTTTATTACCTCCACATGGGTGTTGTAACCATTCATTGATTGCCTGTTTTTGTGTGGTTGCAGCCACTACACACTATACTTTGTTTACTGATTGGACCAGTTTATTTTACAGTAAATATTTTATGTTGCACGTGGAACATACATTTCTAAATGAAAATCTACATTTCTGAAATTTCATAGTATAAAAACACACCACCAAACCACACACACAGTGTAAAAACACACCACAATACAGTTCTGCATTTGTAGGAATCGCAGCCCCTGTAATGTAACATCCAGTACTATAGCACTATTATAAGTTATAACACTTCTATCTAGTGACTGAGGTTCAAAGCACAATATGAACAACAGCTTTACATGTAAACTATTAATTTAAAATCCATGCTTTGTTTTTGAGAATTGATATGGTACCACAAAACATAATATTTCCATATTGAAGTGTATCAGTATTTCTTACACCCTACGTACTACATGACTTTAAAACAGAACATCTCACACTGAACGTCTATCCTAGAGTTTCTTGTGTTTTTGTTGTAATAGTGCACATTCTAAGTCAAATTATTTACTGCATGGTTGAGAAATATGGATGTCATTCTGGCTCCTCACTTTGCTGCACATACCAAGTGCATATACAAAAATCCTTATGGGCAGATCTTAGCATCTTTTATAAGTTATTTTCACTCTCACAAGACCAGATTGCTTTTTTTGAATGGGGGGTGAAACAAAAAACCCAAAGCTGAAGGTTAAAGTATGTTTTCAGAAGCAAATTCACAAATCATTCATTCATATATATATATATTGTTTGTTTTTATTTTTTTTTATATACATATAAAGGACGAGACTGTCAGATGCCATGTTGAGTGTCACCAGCTACAGTTTGTTGGTTGAGCTCTGATTTCATTTTAAGGGAAGTACAAGGCTGTTGCGGTTAATTAATAGGTTGATGTTTTTTTTTCTTGGTTTACTAGTTCTACTTGTATTCTTGGTTCAAAATGTTCTTTTGCAACAAATGATGCTTACTCAAAACTTACATGCACCATTTTTTAAATATTTGGTTGGAAACAAGTTGGCAGAAATGCTTTTAGTGAAGTTAATATGGTAACCACTGTGTGAAGTATAGCTTCTAAGTGTTACACGCAGGTGGTTTTTGTATTTGTTCACAGTCACTTATATTACAGTCATGGCCAAAAGTTTAGACTGATTTTGGTTTTTTTGCTCAAAGTGGCATTTATTTCCATGGTGGCAGTTTGGATTAACTCTAGATTATAAACCCAAATTTCCAATCCATTTCAGACTTACACGGGTTTAGACAATGAAACTGAAACAGCTGGCTTTAGACCACAATAATTTATTAGTATGGTGTAGGGCCTCCTTTTGCGGCCAATACAGCATCAGTTCATCTTGGGAATGACATATACAAGTCCTGCACAGTGGTCAGAGGGATTTTAAGCCATTCTTCTTGCAGGATAGTGGTCAGGTCACTACGTGATGCTGGTGGAGGAAACCGTTTCCTGACTCGCTCCTCCAAAACACCCCAAAGTGGCTCAATAATATTTAGACACAAAGACTTGTTGTCTTGGTCACAGATGCACCAGCAAGACGTGCACCAACAATTTGTCCTCTTTTGAACTCTGGTATGTCACCATAATGTTGTGTGCATTGTAATATACTATATAACTGTGCTCTTACCTGCTAAGTGAACCTTCACACTCTGCTCTTACTGGTGCAATGTGACATTAATGAAGATTGGCCACCAGACTGGTCCAATTTAGCCATGAAACCTCCCACACTAACATGACAGCTGTTTCACTTTCATTGTCTAACCCCTGTACTATCATAATTTCAGTGATCATCTCCGCTCAGGAGTGTTGATGAGGACAGGACATCACACTGCCATGCTGATTGAATTAGAAGAGCTGGTTGCTTTTATCATTCGGCGATGCTTGAAATCATTGTCTTCTTCTCTTAACCAAAGTTACCTCCAAGGAAATGTGCTGACATTGTCATCAAAGCTCTTCAACCTAAATCAACCATTTATCAGATCATCAAGAACCTTCAAGGAGAGTAATTCAGTTGCTGTTAAGGCCTTAGAGTGCCCAAGAAAGTCCAGCAAGTGTCTCCTAAAGAGGATTCAGCTTTTTGAGGATGGCCTAGAGTCTAGAAGGGCAGAAAAGACGCCACTTCTCATCAATAAAAACATGAAGGACAGATTGACTTTCAGCAGAAAGTACAGGGATTGGTCTGCAGTGAAGTTCATTTCTCTGGTGAAGCCACCTTCACACTGTTTGGGACATCTGGAAAAGTGATTGGATAAGGAAAATTGAGTGCTACCATACCATCAGTCCTGTGTCATGCCAACAGTAAAGCATCCAGAGACCATTCATGTGTGGGGTTTGTTCTCATCCAAAGGGAACAAGCTCACTCACAGTTTTGCCCCAGAAGACTTCAATAATAAAGAACAGTATCAAAGAGCAACTTCATCACCAAATTGCTGCTGGGTCTTTGGGAGAACAGTGATTTTTTTTTTTCTGGCTTAATGGAGCACCATGTCAAAAGGTAAAAGTGATAAGTTGCTTGGTGAACAAAAAATACATTTTAGGTCAATGGCCAGGAAGCTCCCCTCTCAATCTCACTGATAACCTATGATTATTCCTCAAAAAGTGGGTGGACAAACAAAAACACAGAAATTGTGATAAACTCCCAAGTACTGATTAGGCATGGATGGGTTGCCCTGTTTTAGGGTTTGGCCCAGAAACCGATGTCCAGAATGCCAGGACGAATTTCAGAAGTCTTGAAAAAGATGGGTCAGCACTAAATATTGAGTCTTTGCATAAACGTAATGTAGTTGTCAGTAAAAGTTAAAAGCTTATAAAATGCTTTTTATTGTACATCATTGTACCACAGAAACATCTGGCAAAAGATCGAAAGACTGGTGCAGCAAACTTTGTCAAAACCAAAATTTGTCAGTCTCAACTTTTGGCTGTGACTCTACTGAATGAGAATTTTAGACTATTACTGGTCTTTGAACAATATGCAGTTCACATCAGGTCTTGTTTTTTTTCTCTGTGTTGGATTTGTTTTGTTCTTTTGGGCCTTTTGATGATATGAACCTTTTATGAAATTCCATGTTCCCAGTCACATTGAAACGATGAATTGAGGCAAATGAATATGGTACATCTTAACAGATATCCATGCTAAAACCATGCAATGTCACCGACTTTAGCTTTGTTGTAGTCACATCTCTTTTATGTTGTTGCATATATTGACTTAAATTATGCATTACCCTTTCCCTGCAAAATAGAGTAGCCAGCCTTGATTGTTGTAGAAAATATTTTTTTTTCTTCATTCATCATTACCATCTGGTAATCCATTCCATTATCTGGTTTGCACCATAAAACACTGTTCTTGTTATTCCTAGGAACTGGTATGACGTGTGACTGTGTATTTACTCAGAGTTTGTTCTAGCACAACCCACCCTGAACCAATAAAGAAGGTCTAGGTAATGAGTAACTACAAAGGATATGAAATCATCAAGGTTTTCCCTCACTATCACTGAGTTCAGGAAGAGTAACCTGCCTATGAAGTTAGTTTTTCTTAGATTTCCACATTTCATGTTCCAAAATCATATAAATCAGCTCATTAATGTTCCCTGCATTGCTGGCTTAAAAATGAACAAAAGGCTTTGGCCACCATTTTGCTCTGAATGTGTGGTGAAAATCTGAAAACCTCACCCTGAACATGATCATGTTTCATCAGCCAGTGATTTGATATTAGCACTCGGTTCACATTTCTAAGCATAATGTTTCTTCCATTCACAGTAAATTGAAGTTGATGGTAAATCTGTAATAAATTTGTGCTTGAAAAAAAGCCCCAAAACTGAGCTGTCATCTTTCAACTTAAATCACAAATTATTGAGGGGAAAAGAAGACACTTTCTCTGTAAAGTAAAATTTGACTTTTTGATATTTGAAATGGATAGTTTTGTGTTATAAGCATTTTTTAATTGTTTCATTGATAAGTATTTTTTGTACTATGGGTATAAGACACTTGATATTTTTGTGAAACTATTGATTCTCAAAAGCACAGTATCAATTGTTAATATATAATTTACATTAGGGTTGAGCAGTGGCATAGTATGGTGGCATATGAGGGAAACATTGCGATAAGGGGATAAATGGTGGTTTGATGGGACCTGCAAAAAGGTGTAAGATGTTGCAGGCTTCTGTTTTGATAAAAAAAAAAACCTAGAAAATATCTGAAAACATCTGTACTTGGTTGTAATATTGTGTGATATATATATATATATATATATATATATATATATATATATATATATATCTCGATAGATAGATAGATAGATTTTTTTTTTGTAGTGTGTAATATAGGGCTGAATGGTAGTTATTAAGCTAATCTTTTAGCATTCGTGTCCAGGTTTTTTTTTTTTTTTTTGCCATGCTGTTACTATTTAGCTGAAAATCACTTTTCACTAATAAACAAGAAAAAAATACAAGCATTTCAAGTGAAAATAAAACTGAAAGTCATGGTCACAATGACATGCCATGAAAGATTTAACATATTTTTCTGAAGAGTGCAGAAAACACCGGAGTTATGAGTTATGCTGTTTTTTGTTGTACAAGTATAAATATTGCAAATAATCAGTTAAGATTGAGTGATAACATTTTAGCTTATTGTTTGATTCAGCACAAATGCAAATTTAATTATTCATTTTTTCAAATCTAAATTCCAAATATGCATGAACATGTTTATTTTACTCAGAATATTGATGTACTTGAGCATCGCTGTATGGTTTAGTTATATTGTATCATTTCTCTTGAATACAATTTAGATATTTAATGAATAGCTAACATGTAAAGATCTGTGTTCAGACAGCAGTGTTGTAATCTTCAGACTCTTCTACTTCAGTGTAAATAAGAGTAAAGATAAAGAAAAAAGACACCACATTTTTTATCACATCACTTTGCTTTGATCATGATACCTATTGCATCGCCATATTCTTGACTGCCATCATTACACATTCTTGTATATTTCCTTAACATAATGCAGTGGAACCTCAGTTATCCTTTGCCATGGTTATCTTACCATTCTGTTATCTTCAACTCTTTTTGGGGAAATTTTGTCCCAGTTATCGGTCATCTGCCGAGTATTCGTCAGCATGCCTACATAACTCGCCACTAATTTCGTGAAAACAAAGCATCCACCCATGCATTTGTCGTTCATTATGGCTTTGTTTCTCATTGATGATGCTCAAAAACAAACTAAAACATGTCACACTAAAGCGACGGTGCACTGCAATATCACCTAATACAGATTCAAAACAAATAGCAGTTGAGAACACCACTCTTTTTAAAAACCTCTTGTTTTTATTTCTCATTGTGTTCCGTACATAAAACCATAGTTATTCTATTCATTCATTCATTCATTATCACACCCGCTTTATCCTTATCAGGGTCGCGGTTAGTCCCCTACCCCCTCACTGGTCGCAGGGCAGGGCATTACACTATTCAACTAACCCCAGGACAGGGCGCCAGTCCATCGCTTTGTGAACACACACGCACACACATACATGCACACACATGGACAATTTAGAGTAGCCAATTCACCTGACCTCCATGTTTTTGGACTGTGGGAGGAAACCGGAGTCCCCGGAGGAAACTCATGCAGACACGGGGAGAACATGGAAACTCCATGCTAACCACTAAGCCACCGTGCCGCCCCCTAGTTATTCTATGTAAAATGTATTTTTGTTAATATTTTTCAGTTTGTGGAACAGCTTAATTAGATTTTAATTATTTCTTATGGGGAAATATTGCTTCTGATATCATTCATTTCAGTTATCAGACACTTTAGAATGGATTAATAAAGAAAAATCGAGGTTCCACTTTATATTATTGTCTTTTTAAAGCTTGATTACATGAGAAACTGGTAAATTTTTTTGGCAGATTATTTGATTACTAAAATGTTCCCAGTCGTTAATCCCTACATAAAATAGCCAAAAGCTCAGCCACATACTGCACTGAAATCCTTCAAAGACATTACTGTTTGGCACTCACTTATGTTCAGATTGTGTTGTTGGAGGGCATATGGAGGGGGTTTTGTGTCTTATCAATACTGCCCTTGTCATTTTGTTCATTTGTTATACTATGTGGTGAGAACCATAATAAATCTGAGGTTCGTACCAGCCTGCTGTACTGTGCGGAGCATGAAAGATCAGATTTAGAGCCCAGCAGGGTCTGTGTAAAGCGTGGCCAAGCAGTCATGCTTGATCATGTGCTGTTGAGTTGCCCTCAGGTGCCTTTTTCATGATACAGAGACATTGTGGTGCTTAAAAAGGAGACAATAGTAGAGAGTAAAGAGGATGTTCTCTTCAGACAGTTGTCCTTGTTGTGACCCCATCATGTTTAGTAGGCTGTTAAAAAATTCCAGTAATTGCAATGTGTTGCTTTTGCATAATAAACATGATCCATATGTCATGAAACGTGAAAGATACATACTCATGTCATATGAAATTTGTTCAGGTGAATACACCAAGACTGCTGGTTTCAGTGTGTCCATCAACATCAGTTAACCTCTTTAACAGTTCACTGTGATTTTTAGGGTTTCCAGTCTGAATCTGCATGTCCAAATCTTAAGGTTTTTGTACATTACTACTATCTTACTATGAAATAAATGCAAAATGTTGATTTTTTTTTGTGAAAGAAACCTTCAGATGAACAGAAAATGCTTTATGATTTTAATAACTCATTTTAATGGTTTACTGCTTTTAAGACCCAGTATTTTTTTTAAGACTGCACAGCCCTGAAGGAACTTTATGCAGGTATATCTGACACCTCAGATTTCAGCCACAAGTGGTCAGCCTTCTCCAAGAGAGAAATTAAGTACTAGTTTCTATTTATTTGGGATTATTAAAATGACTGCAACCAAAACCTGAACCTTGAATTGGTATTAGGGATGCATGATATTGGTGTTTGATATATTATTTTATTCTATTATATGATATTATATTTATCAGTTGATATCAACTTTTGTTCCCTGTGGTTTTTTTGGGGGGTACGTTTTTGTTCTTCTAGACTCTACAGCACCTATTGCTTGGCCACTCTGTCACTTCCTATAATAGCCTCTGATGGCCATAATGTGGTGTGATTTTTACTTTGCATTACATTATTTACATTAAAATAGTTTACATTATTGGTACAATACTGATATTGACCAGAAACTATTGTTGGCTATTGAATCCTGAAAATTCTAATCCTGGCCTTGATCCTGAGCCTGAACTTTTAACCAACCAAAAATTGCAGTTAAAGGATATTGTAACAGCATGTCTGTAACATTGTTGAGTATGTTGAGATAAACCTGCTCAATATAATGTGATCTTAACAGCTACAGAAATGAGGTAATTTATAAATAAAAAAAAAATCGGCAGATCAGCAGCAAACTCTACTGAATGTATTTAGATGTTTCACTACGGATACTTCACTGGTATATTATGTTATTAATACGTTGTTTAATCTACAAAGGATCACTCCAAATAAAGTGTGACCAAAAAACAACCTGAGTAGAAAGAAGAGGGATTCCACTTTCAATTCCCTTTTTCTAGACAATTATCCATGTCTGCAGTCCAAATTTGAGGTACCTGACATCAACATTAGCAGAGTTGGCAAAATGTTTACATCATCTCTCCTCTGTGTTGAGATGGTGCATTCTGTAGAATCTGACACACAACTGTTTTTTGGTTGTTGATAAAAAGTTGAAATCAGTGCAGCTTTAAATAGACCAGTGAAGCAGTGTTGCCAAATCCGCTTATTATAAACGACTTTGGGCTTGTTTTTTTTCTAAAGTCGCGATTTGCGTTTTTTGGGTTTGTTTTTGAATGTGACGTCGCTTATTTGGGCTAGTCTTTCTTTCCGAGTGAAACTCTTTGATCATCTCCCAGCTCCCCATAATAAAGCAAAAGACAAGTGATAGGTCGTTTGTCCTTTCCAAGCCCCCATCTTGTGTTTATCGCTCCCACCCAAGTTGATCAGTCACACATACCCAAACACACACAGCAGGCAGGCCATAGACATTATATGCTTAGATGCCGCATTGACTGGGTTGGCCCGCTGAACGCAAGTGTGTGTCCGCCATATTGGAAGAGGCAAAGCTGTGCTGTGAACTAATACAAATGAATGGACTGAACTTCATAAATCGCCTTTAATCCCATGTGATCCTGTTTTGACTGTAAAATGTTCGAAAAACTCCACGCAGCACCAGAGTGCAGCATCTCATGTTATTTTGGTCGCTTTTGACCCCTCCAATATGGTGGCGACGTTGACACACGAGTCAGCGCTCAATGCAGCATCTAGGTATATAATGTCCATGAGGCAGGCAGCCAGGCACAGCCCAGAGTGGCGAGGCAGCATAAAAATGAGCTTGAGTAAGGTGGGAAAATATGGAAAAAAATATAATAAAGAGTGTGAAAAAGAGACCACATTTGAAAGAATTGCTCCGACCTCAGATGGGAGATGCAAAATGCACTTTTCTTTTGATCAGAGCTTAAAATAATTATTCAAAGAATTTAAGTTTTTTAAATAATTTATTAAATAATTTAAGTTATTCAAATTTTTTATAATAAAAGTGTTTAGCATGTTGGTGTTGTTTATGTATAATGCCATAATAAATGTTTATCTTTATACTGTTTAAAAGTGGCCTCTGTTTTACAGAATATGTTGTGTTGCCAGTTGGGCTTATTTTGGGCCTGTTTTTATAGAGTAGGTTGCTTGTTTTTATCGCGAGATCTGGCAACACTGCCGTGAAGTTGTGTTGTTATTTTGTAGTCAAGTTTCTAGGCCTAAGGATTTTCTCTGTGAGAATTTTGAATGGAGTTTTAGTCATTATCCTCTCACAACCTATGAACAAAAATGTTACAAACTTTATAAAGGCTTTTTTCAGTGTATATTTCTCCTCTGGCTATCACTGGATCCTCTGAATTATGAGCTTGTTAGAGTTTAAATATGAACATTGCTGCATGTATGCTAACACAAAATACCAACACAAACAGCAAACTTTTACTAAATGTCTTGTTTGTTACCTTGACAGTAGTAGCCTACAGTTTGAGTAGTTGGTGTTACTTTTATAACTTGAACAATATTATATGCTACGTCATTTTGGTGCACTCTACTGTTGGCTAATTTTAGCATGAATATAGCGCAAAGCTAATAGGGATTCTGAGTAGCTATGATGACGTGAACTGCTAATGCGAGCAGAAATTAAAAATGTTTGCTCCAAAGACGTGAAACCTCAGTAGTGCTTTGGTGAAGGAGCTCAGTGTTTGTAGACCAAGAAAGTATATATATATTTAAAATCAGGAGATGTGTTGCTTTTTGTACTGGACTGATCCCAGAATGTTTTCACAGTTGTCCAGTGCCAAAAGCTCCGATTATCATCTGAACAGTACTTCAAAACATCTGAATGACATCCAAACATTAGCAGTTTACAAAATGAATGTATGCCAAGTCAAATCGTTTTACCTTTTAAGCATTCAGTTCACTTATAGTTATCATGGTTTAATAGTTGGCTTAATGTGCTTGTTTGGGGTCTCTGGTATCAATTTCACATACAAAAGCAGTAAATTGATCATGTTTTAATTGTTTTTGACCAGATAAAACACTGAGGATGTAATTATAGTCCAGCAAACAATGAAACTGTAAAAATAACTCCTCTAAAACTGACACTAGTGTTGTAGAAATCCAGCTTCTAGCAAACAGAGCTGGGTTTGGTCATGTACTGAATTTTCCAGTTTTACTTCTGTTCAGCGTCACCTATATAGTATATCTGCTTAAACCCTTCTAAAAGGTGCTAGGTAAAACAAACCTGTGGGTGTAGGGTGAAATTGGTATTGTGCTGTACAACATACTACGCTCAAAGATAAATGATTTTACAGCCATCCTCTACGTTGCTTCGCTGAGGTCATTTGTCTTCCAGATTTATTGTGTTGTATATTTCTGTGGGAGAGGCTCTTGTTCATCTAAATGAGTCAGATGACAGTAGGACTGAACCACTGCTACTGATGTAGGGTGGTTTATGTTGGCAAGGAGATTTTTAATTGAATTGTATTCTGTTCATTGTGGTTTGGTGGTTAGCATGTTCACATCTTGGTACTGGGGACTCGAAACTGAGACCCTATCTGGGTGGAGGTCTCAAGTGCTGTGGTCACTTATCACTTACCGAGTGACACTTGGGCTGTTGGACTTAGTGGACTGAGTGTCCTGCAAAGGGATTTACCAGCCAAACTAGGAAGATTACATGTGTTCTGGACTCAGATTGGGAGATCTGACTGAAGGATCCTGGCACGGATTTGTAGAGCTCCTGATCCAGTTATTCAAGTCTGAGGACACTCAATGGTCAGTCTTTGCTAAAGCACCAAGTGGATTCTGAGCCTGTATGTTTTTGGAGGGTCATTTTTGTATTTTCATTGATGACCTACGATATAGCAGGTGTACGTTTTATCACAATGTGATCTTATATAGAATTTTTCAGCCAGCAGTCTGATTTATAATACCTCAGTTTACACTCAGGCAGACATTGACATATTGATTGATTGAGCAATTGATAGAATTAACTAAAAATGTTGTCCTTTTCTGAAATTTGTAACCCTTGCATTCTGACTGGTTTCTGGCACGCGTGCTATTCTTTTCTTTTATGGATTGTAATTAATGTAATGGTGACCATTGCATCAGTGACTATCTCAAATTTGCTGTGATGTGATTTGCTTTGATACTGGGGTCTGCGGACAACATGAAATTTTATTATAATTATGAACACAAATTGTGAGTGGAAGCAAATCTATGTTCGTGGGACTGCACCAAGCCTACACCACATCTGCCACCTACAACACAGGAGTGTATAGTATAGAGAGGAATCATGTGAATAATGTTGGAACAGGTGTGAAAATAAACACTTTCTTCAATGTTTATGCATCATATCAATGCATCAGCTTATTTGCTGTTTGGATCACTGGATTGTTACATGCCTATTTCACAGTTGATCACAGTCAGACATGTTTTTATAGCCTTAGTTTTGATGCCTGTGATATGATTTGTGTGACCTGTTTCGTACTAGATAGAGGTTGGACTGTGTACGTGCTGTGGATGAGTGAGTCTACACTGAGTTCATTGGTGTAAAAGGGGGCCCATGTGTGTGTGGCTGATGTGAACTCACATCTCACACACACTCCTCTATAGGGACAGAGCTGCTATTGTGTAGCAGCAGTCCTCACATCTGCAGATGACTCTGCTATGCTAGCTCTTTCACCCCTCTCTAACATACCATTATTCTCTTTGGCATACTGACTGTCCTCATATTCACCCTTCACATATACTCAGGGCCTTCTCCACTTGCCATCAATACTCTGAAATGGCATCGACCGAATTGGTACCAAGCGTCCAAGCAGTTCAGTGCTATTCAGTATCAGACTTCAATACCTTAGCATTTGTGAGCCCATTAGTGCACTTGGTCCTTTATCCCAGATGTAGTCAATAAGCCAAGACATGTTTTGAAGTCGAACTTTTTAAAGGCTATCCTTGATCACAAACAGCAGAACTCAGTAGTCACCTAAATAGCCCTGTCATTTCTGTCAAAATACATCCCCATGAATGTGTGAGGTGGGTGATGTTCTACCTAAAAATGTTTGACTTAGCTTATGAGCTTTTCAATTTGCATAGTTTAAAACCTATTTCATTAAAGACACTGTTTTTATAATGGTCATTAAAACCTGAGGTAAACTTTAAGCATTAAATAAAGTTAGCAGACAGTAAATAACACTATAAGCAATATTCACACTTGTAAAAGCACTGGACAGCCTGTTTGTTTGGATATCACCAAGTGGTCAACACTTCTACCAATCAAATTGTATTGTGGGTGGGTAATTGGGCCAGATTCAAGAACTGTGTTTGTATCAGGTATGCATACATGAATATCAAAAACATGCCATTATCAGCTCAGTTCAAATGCACAGAATTTTTTATTTTGACTATTGGGGCCCATAGTAAGTCAATCCCTGACTGTGCTTTATATGATTGAAGATTGATCACACTGTAAAATTACCAGATTGCTCACCCCTAAGCACTCCTATGTTGTGCAAATATTGGATATCAAGAGTGTGGTTGTCACACTACCAGAATTTTGATTTTGATAGCAAATGTAGAATCACGATGCTCTGGCTATAAATTAAAAATACTCACCATTATCTTAAAGCCAAATATTCGACAGAACAAAACATTTCCAGGTTTTGTCTGATCTTTTTTTAATTGTAGTCTCTAACTTTTCAGTTGTTAACACATTCTGTGTTATGTATTTTGTCAAGTTACTGTACAGAATGTATTGCCAAATGTGAGTATTGACACCTTCAGATCTCACTGCAGAGTCTTGGTATTTCTAAAAGGAGTAATTTCTACCAGGCAAGTCATACTTTCTGTTCAACTTCAGTATCAGATTTCTGAATGTAGTTAAACAGTTAAATTTTCAAAAGAACTTCAGTAATCGCATAAGAAAGCTCTCCAGTGATGCTTTAACTTTGCTAACATGTCGACTTTTCTGCTTGTTGTAGAGGTTGGTGTATTTATCAACCAAATGCTTAGGGAAGCTGCTAGATTCTTGCTTATTTTGCACTGGAGGGGTTTATAAAGCTGTTTGAATACTGGTTTTGTATTGTTTGTTGGCTGCCTGTCTTCAACAGTGGATGTTAAATATGCCCACACAATTGGGAGAGTCATGATAGGGCAGACAAGGTTGCCAGATTTGTAGTTTTACCACAAGATTGACCTATTTTTAAAAAGTAATGCCATTCTGACTTACAGTGATGGGGAATCTGGCAACATTGCTTTAGAAGGCAGCATTGAGAAAGACATTTGTAAAAATTAAAACATCTTCAGCAGATATCAGAACCCTGCTAAACCCCCCACGGCTTGCTGCTAGCTCCATAGTGTGTCTTCAAAAACTGACCAGACAGTTTTAAAATGCAGCTTTTGATGTAAACACTGAATTTTGACACTTAATGCCTCTCTTCTTCAGAATATAGCTCGAGTCAGCAGCATTTATGTTTCAGACACAGCCATTGCTTCAGTTCCTCAAGCTATGTATAGTGTTGTCATTTGCCGTGTTATATGATGTAAAAAAACATTGTGCAACTCTAATAAAGATGCTGTTTACCAGATTCCCCCAAAGAATACGCATTAAATGGTCTGCAAATCTCACTGCTGCTAATGTCTCTTGAATGCTAGTTTCAGACATTCTTCTCCTGCTCTTATCAGATTTCAGTTCAAATGTTTGTAATGTGTCCAAAATAAGTGAAGGGTGCCTTTCATCAGGTCTTTGAGCTGGTCACCCATTAGACTGTTAAGGTGTCACATGCTTATGGCTGTTTTTAGGCTGAGAGCACACACTGTTGTATTGTTTCTGAATTAGGTTCTCTTGGTCTTCAGACTCAACTGTAAACCTTCACAAGCTCTGTCTTTGGGTTGACTTATTTTTCTAGTGTATTTAAACGAAGCTCCCGCCTTGACACACATGCACTTTGGAAACATGTTGCATCCTGTCCCTGAAAGGTCATGAATTGTGCTTCCAGCCTGTTCCTCTTTCATTCTTCTTTGTGGTCTTATGCAACTTTCAATCCAGGGTTGAGAGTGATGGTATCTTGGGAGGGTCTCATTGGAAACATGATGGCGCTTGTTCCTTGTTCTGCTTAAGTGACAGCTTCCAGTTAGAGGTGAAAACCACAAGATTCATCACCGGACAATCCAACATTGCTTTTTTTAGCAAACAGTGCTTCTATGAAATCACAATTGCACAGAGAATTTGGACATTTTGCTATCACATGTTGAACACAGTAGTCATAAGCAGTAAAAAAAAAAACTTACCAGTAACTAAGTACTGTTCTCAGTTAACATTGTAAAAGAGGTAGGGTAAGAGGAGTCTATCTACAAACCTCTTCAGCAGCAAAGCTGTTTTGTTTACTACTATAGTTTAGGAGTAGTGAACAGTACATTTTAAAGAAGGTTAAAATATGCAAATACAGTATCCAGAACTACTCACACTTCAATTAGGCAAGTATGGAAAATAACATACAATACTAGTACGGTACATGTTAAAAAATAGAATATTGTGGTAAAGGTTCTTTTGTTTAATTTAATTCATAATGTAAACTCATTTTATATTAATTACACAAAAAAGTGACATTTTAAGCCTTTTTTGTTTTAATGTTGATCAGTATGACTTGTAACTCATGAAAATCAGAAATCCAGAATATCAAATGATTAGAATATTTTATTTGGAGTTTGAGTAAATTACTATCACATTAACATTAAAAGGGCAAGGCTTGTCTGTACATGTAATGGTTGTAAAATATTCAGTTTACATAACTTAAATTATGAACATAAATGAACTTTTTCCTGATTTTCTGTTGTTTTTGAGATGCACTAGTAAACTGGATGTGCATGGGAGAGTTGACTTTCAGACTTTCAGTGATCTTTTTCATTTTCCGCGACACCGTAGGGCCGCATATCCTTGCAAATGAAACGGGAGATGATGAATGTATTACTCATCTCTCTTTCGGAAGTGTGACAAAAGGTGGTCAGCAGTGACGGGGGTATGGGAGCCTCTTTCAAGGCATCAGCTTGATGGCCTTCCTTCTGTGCAAGTGGCAGAGATCTGTCTGTCTTATGTGTTAAGACTGAAAAGTTTCCACACCCATGATTTGTAACCAGTGGGAGTTTGTATAACTAAGTGTTCTTGGCTGATGATGCTCAGATGACCAGTAGATGTCTCCTTCATTGTTATCCACTGAAGTGTTTGTGGCAGACATGCTGTCACTTAAGGAGGAGCACAGTGTAGAGAGGAATCACGCAGATAGTGTCTGGACACACATGAAAAACCTGCACACATCTATACATTGGATCATACAGTGGTGCTTGAAAGTTTGTGAACCCTTTAAAATGTTCTGTATTTCTGCATAAATTTGACCTAAAACATTATCAGATGTTCACACAAGTCCTAAAAGTAGATGAAGAACCCAGTTAAACAAATGAGACAAAAAATATTATACTTGCTCATTTATTTATTGAGGAAAATGATCCAATATGACATATCTGTGAGAGGCAAAAGTATGTGAACCTTTGTGAACCTTTGCTTTCAGTATCTGCTGTGACCTGATCTGTTTCACAGATGAGATAAGGTTCTTATGCTGGAATGCAGTGTTTTCTTGCAGGCTTGTCCATGTGATCTTAAGCAAACTGCAGACGAGCAGTAATGTTCTTTTTAGAGACCAGTGGCTTTCTCTTTACAACCCTGCCATGCACACCATTGTTGTTCAGTGTTCTCCTGATGGTGGACTCATGAACATTAACATTAGCCAATGTGAGAGAGGCCTTCAGTTGCTTAGAAGTTACTCTGATGTCCTTTGTGACCTCGCTGACTATTACACGCCTTGCTCTTGGAGTGATCTTTGTTGGTCGACCACTTCTGAGGAGGTAACAGTGGTCTTGAATTTCCTCCACTTGTACACAATCTGCCTGACTGTGGATTGGTGGAGTCTAAACTCTTTAGAGATGGTTTTGTGACCTTTTCCAGCCTGATGAGCATCAACAACTCTTTTTCTGAGCTCCTCAAATCTCCTTTTGTTCATGTCATGATACACTTCCACAGACATGTTATGAAGAGCAGACTTTGATTGATCCCTGTTCTTTAAATAAAACGGGGTGCCCACTCACAACTGATTGTCATCCCATTGATTGACCTGACTTTAATTTCACCTTCAAATTAACAACTAATCTAATAAATGACCAAGTATAACATTTGTTTAACTGGGTTCTCTTTATCCACTTTTAGCACTTGTGTGTATTTATGCAGAAATATAGAAAATGCAAAAGGGTTCACAAACTTTCAAGCAATATTGTATGCTATTTGGGTTAATAGATCAATGGATTGTTACAGCTCTACAGTTACTGTATTGTTGGTCAGCAGTACAATCACCTCTCTTGTGGAACAAGTACATTTTCTTTTGTTTGCTTTCTCTGGTTCTTGGAAAAACACATGGAGCTCTAGTTCAGTTTGTGTGGGTGTGTACGCATATTGCAGTGTTTATGTGGCTCCTGCAGCACTCTGTGGACCACCTGTTCCTACAAGGCCTTGCATTCCTCAGTCCCCAACACTTGTACAGCTGTCCCAGCTGAGCCAAAGCACCCCCACACACACACACATACACGCACACATACGAATGGCAACAGCAGGAACATGGCAATATAACACACTAATCTCTAAAAATATCCTATCAGACCCCCCCACCTCCCAGGCTGAGCAGTGTGGAGTGTGGAGGAAATCATTCAGGTCTATTGGTACTGCCCAACTGTCATAATCTGGGGGAGAGAAATGAAATTATAACATTGGCTGCAGAAAAAATCCATCAGAAGTTTCCATGGTGACAGAGGTTTCTCTGTGTGTGGAGTAAAGTGTTCTGAGAGAGTGTTCAGACAAATCTGAACTCTACACTCTTCTGTCACTTTTCAAAGCTGCATTCTTCTTCATACTGAAGTCTAAGACAGCAGCTACCGAAGTCTTCCGTTTCACTGAATAATCAGATAAGAAACACTCTGCTTTGTTAAAGAGGAACAGTACATATTCAAACGCAGGAATGCATGATAGCAGCAGCCAAGTATTTTTGTTGGTAAGTGGATAAACTAAATGATTGTTATTGTGCCACATGTTGATTGACATTATTATTATTGTTATTGTGCCTCATTTTTAGCTTGTACTGTGAGAATGTTCCTTCTTCTAGAACCCACAGCCTGTTGGCTAGAACTGTTGGCCCCTCTGCCACTTCTTGTAATGGCTGCTGCTGATCATAATGTGATTTTACATTCAGTTACAATTCATTATTTACATTAAAGTAGCTATTGGTTATTGCATCAGACCCAAAAATTCCATGTTGGTGCATCTCTATACAGTAAAGAAATCAAAACTATTACATTTCATACAGTAATATAATCTGTCAAAATGAAACTCATTTAGTGTGTGTGTGTGTGTGTGTGTGGCTTTCACAGATATTCAGTTATTGTGTTCTTGAGCAATTATTAGCTAAATTACATCAAAACTAGACACCATATTGTTTGTACTTAGTCATTCCAACCATATTTAATGTACATTCAACTAGTAGTCATACTGATTTACATGAAATGTTTATGTTAATGTTACTTTGTGCTTGCAGAGCTGCTTTTTTCCCTTTAAATCAGTTATACTTCTTGGCTGGCAGAAGTCTATTAATTCTGTGTACACGGTAGTGGATGCAGTGAAATTCACTCAATCAGTGTTCTGGAATCTTTGAATGGCAGCAGTAACAACCATAGTTAATACCTGTTTCTTGACATCTGTGTGAGAGTAGCTAAAGCAACAGCAGCCAATAACACATTTGCACAATTGGATTTTTTGTGATTTTTAGGTCGTCCTCATATTTGCTTGTATTTGAATTGTCTTCATGGTGGATGTAAGCAAGGGAACTGCTGGCAGATTATTTGAGCATTATAGTGCTTATTTCAGAGCGTTCTGAAGAGAAATAATTGCTGCACAGTGACTGTTTAATTAGTTGATTGTGACTTCCAAAGGTTAAAAGTCCTTCATTAGTTTAAAATGGGTGTGTTGGAGCAGGGAGTGTGAAGAGTGAGCAAGACCATGACCAAGTAATGAGTGAGTAATACTGCTTATAGGCTTTAATTTGGGAGTCGTTTTGACACAAGCTTGCTCTTTGTCTCCACAGGCTTGACTATGGGCTGTGTCAAGAGTAAAGAGGACAAGGGGCCAACGCTGAAGTATCGGCCAGAGACCTCCAATCCCTCCCAAGTCCCCTCCCACATGGGCCACTATGGGCCGGATCCCACTCAGATGGGCCAGTCGCCTGCACTGAAGGGCCCCAACAACAGCTACAACAGCCACGCCTCTGCTCTCACCCCGTTTGGCGGCTCCTCATCTACCATCACTCCATTTGGTGGAGCTTCCTCTTCCTTCTCCACGGTCGCTATGAACAACCCCTTCCCTGGTGCTGTTACAGGTGTGTGTTCTCTGATTAAAGGAACGGTTCACTCAGAAGTCATATTTACACATGTTTCCTCTTCAGGCATGATTAGAATCCAAATTTGAAAACCACAAGTTGCTTAAGCTGTAAAAACCTTTGTCTGTGTTCCATCTAATAAACCTTAGAAGATAAATATAATTGTTTTATTAATTTACTGCCACGATATTGATTTGGTGTTGAGTATTGTGATGCTATTGTGATGGTATTGGTATCGAAATTCAAATTTGCCATAATGCCAACCCTGTTTTGGAGAAAGAATGACCTGTTGAGCTTTAAAAACCATATGTGTTTGACAGTCATCTTAGACAACCTGTGAAAAATAGGAAGATATGATCTAGAATCAGTTTTAGTGATCATGACCAACATGAATAAAGAGGAATCTAATCCAGATTTAGTCTTCCACCAGACCTGCTGCTGTCTGAAGTGGCTGCCTGTAGAAGTGAGGTTTTATTTATGTGGAGTAGGGATACACAATATGTGGCCAACCTATTACTTAACAGTAAGTCTTAAACTAAATTATCTCCCCATTGTGAGCTGATGGCTGAAAATTCCACCCAGACATTTTTAATTTGGTGAGAATTTGCCTTCCTCTAGACTCTGTGGCATGTTCTGCTGTAGGGTCGATAATGTATTGGTATATGATTTTGGCAGGGATACCAAGTGCAGTATCACAATACCCAGCACCAAAGCAATGGTCTGGTTATAATCTGACAGCACTCATCTTTAACACCAGATGCATATGTGACACACATTTCTATGTTTTTACAGTTTCCCTAATGTATGTTCTCAAATTTAATGTAATCTAAGCACAGCTCTTCCGTTTTCAAGAAAATACATGTAAACGTTCAGCAGTAAAATATGGTTAATTTTTTATTTATTGTAAGATTGGAGTGTAGAATTGATTTACCAAACTTGAGTATTGAAAAGTTTCACTCCTTGCTGCTGTACTCTGCCACTCATCAACTTTCTGTAATAACCTGCGATGGAATTACGTTATTGACATAAAATAGTTTCTTTATTTTATTAGTATATCTGTATCTGCCACAATCATTTGATAATTATTGGTCATTTAATTTGACCACAAAAAATTTAGCTGTGTCTCTGTTCTTTACTCGAAATGAATATGTAACCAAGTGAGCCACTCAAATTAAATGTTTCTAGGGCCGTCATTAATTTTAACTTTTATGAAAAATGTAAATTACCAATTGTCAATAAAAAAAAATCAATAAAAATGATGAACAAAGGACGTAATTGAATAAACAGTAATACAATTTAAAAAAGGGACTTCATTTGAATGCAAGTGCCTGTATAGAGTCCATCTATATACTTTTTTTTTTAGTGTAACACAGACCAGAATAATCAGGCCAATATGTATAAGAATGCCTAATTGGAGCAAAATTGGGAAGCTCAGTCCTAGATAATGTAATCAGTTTTTTAAAGTGGACAGTACGTGATTGTGTAAATGGTTATTATGAGAATGCCAAATTCTTGTGATTATGTGCCACCATCAGTGGAGCCTTGGGGGCTTGAACACCAAAAAGAAAAATGATTCATATTCACGTTCATGTAGTTTAGTGTTCATTTGTCTTGTACTAACTTGCCTTTCTATGTGCATTGTTTTAGGAATTCATGAGCAGTTTGCTTATGTCTCTGTTGCTTTGGGGTTCTAGATGTGTTCTTTATGGAGGACAGATGTTACGGAAATGACACTGTGAATGCAAAATGTGCTATAATGTCACACTTGGAGAATTTCAGATTACAGTGGGGATGAGGGTGGGAGGAGTGAAGCTAATGTGATTGGTTTCTGTTCTGTTTTCTCCCTGATTATCTCTGACTTTCTTCAGGCAGGACAGTGAATGACTGTATTGATGCTGTTTGTTTCTTTTCAGTGGGCTATTTGTTGTCATGTCCGTCTGCATCCAAAAAGACACTGGATAACTACATCTTTGTTGGCATTCTATAAACTATTCATAGATTACAGTCAAGGCGTTTATGTAGTAGGGGATTCAAACTGTTCTGAACGCTGCAGAGGGGCAGTTCAGAGATTAATGCCACCATTTTCATCTGATGTGCAGTGAGTGAGTTTTCAGAGCCAAAAGCCAGTGAGGTCAGATTCGAATGGTCTCGAGGGAGCTTTGTAGTTTCTCAGCAGTGTCAGTGAAGTTCCTAAAGTGAGGGAAGGTTATTTATAAAGGATTAATTTTATGTCCGTAGTATGTCGATCAATAAAGTTGGCTCAGTATTCTTAGGTGAATGGTACACATCAGTATGGTGATTGCTCGATTAGGACTGAACCCGTGGAGCAGATATTTATGTAATTTTGAGATTGAGATTGTGGTGGTGCTGCCTGTTTTATGTTTGTAATTTGTATAGTATAGACAACTTCAGAGCAAGTTGCACTAGATGATGGGTCAAAAGGGGTTAAAACTGCAGTTCCTGTGACTGCGCTGGGGCATTGGGATCCCGATACAGTACAGGAATAGCACTTCCTGTTGTCCCCACAACACTTCCAGCAGCCACACAAGCTTTCCTTGAATGTTTGCCATCTACGTAATAAAGAGAGCTGTTGCATTCAGCAACAATATTAGTGAGGTCAGGATGTTGGATGATCACCACCTCATCTCATCCCAAAAGTACTGGAATGGAGCACCATCATTCCAGAGAACACGGCTCAAGGTTTTATGCTCCTTGTATACACGGTGCCAATAGTTCATCTGCCCCAGATAGTCATATTCTATTGGCAATACCTCTCTACAGGACTGAACAGTGGCTGCTTAAAGTTCATTTGTTCATTCATTGGAAGGGGTGTCCACAAACATTTGGACATATTGTGCAGGTGCTGGTAAGTTGTTTGGCTGATTCTGTAAGGCTGGTGCTATGCTCTTGAGTGATTCATTGAGGCATAATCTGTGGGTTGGGTGGGGTGGATCTACTTTAATCTAATTCAGCCCACTGACTTTCCCCTGCTGACAATGCCTTCTCCACTCAGGCTTCAGTCCAGGCCTATCTCCACCTCACATAAACATCACTGCAGACAGCCATTGTTTATTTAATTAGAGACAAAGGAAAGTCAGTTAGTAACTGACTGCTCAGAGTAATTAGATAGTAACAAATCAATAAGTGTTGCTTATACTGTTCTATAAATACTGAACTAAATGATGTTATGTGAAAGAGATGGAACCCGATGCCTCAACTGGGCACAGCAACAGGATTCTATGACTTGTTATAGTTTCTCCTTTGTTCAGTCAGTGTCTATTGGATTGTTCTCAAGTCGTTTTCTGAGTTTGGTTATGGGCTTCCTCTGACGTGAATGAATGCTTTTGTTGTTGCTGTTCTTGTAGGAGGCGTGACGTTCTTTGTGGCCTTATACGACTATGAAGCCAGGACATCAGACGACCTCTCGTTCAAGAAAGGCGACCGGTTTCAGATAATCAACAACACGTGAGTGCTCTGCTTCCCTCATATCCACACTCAAGACAGTAAGGCGATCCATCAGCCTCCAATGAATATACCAGGATTTTAGTGCTTTTTCTCCTTAATCTGTCATTGTATTGAAGTCCGGCTGCAGTGCAGAATCTGGGTTAATGCTTTTTCTTAATGGGCCATCTGTTCAGTCACTGGTCTACTTTGGCTCTTAATAAACCAGCTATGAACATGCATTCCTCTCAGCATGGCGAACATTTCCACACCACTGATCACAGTGTTTTACCTAGATTCCTCAAATTCCTGCAGTTCAAGGCATTCTTTGGGAGTGCTGATATGGCTGGTTGAGGCTTGTTAACTCTGCTGGGCTGAAGAGAGAATGAGTGTGTAGGGAATGACTGTGGGTGTGGCGTATCTTTTGGCAGATATAATCAGACAATATTGAAGTTTTCCATCAACTAAACCTACTGATAAGGTCTTTTTGGGGGTAAAAAAAAAAAACTATGTTCAAGGATTTGATGCCGGTCTAAAGAACAACCAAACCTAATTTCAGACAAATGTTATAAATGTTCAGTTACGGCATTGGATTATAAGTCCATTTTTATTATTTGACTTCTTAAGTCATAGAAATATATTGTTTGAGTTTAAGAAACATAACATTTGGAATCATATTTGATGGTCAGTGTTTTTTGGTAGTTTATATCCATCATAAGTCAATATAACCAAATTCATCATTGGGGGGGTCACATTATTTCCTTCACCAGGTGAAGAAGTTTGTTATAAATATGTTGCAATAAGTTGGAACACGCCAATCAAAAGTTTAGATAATGGTTTGTTGATTCCGCTGAAAGTACATTTCTATCCATCATTAAAAATGCTGTAATATGTGCTATTTGATAGCGTATGGAACCAAGATCATTCTACTGATCTTAGCTTGCTGTGTGTTGCCCAGTCAGTAATGAAGCTGTTTAAACAGTAATGATGCATGTGGTGAAAACTAGGGATCCTCTATATCAGTGACCAGTATGTTTGCTGATAAATGGATGAACTAAATTATTGTTACCATCCTCAGAGAAATTATGGCTGATAATTTTTAGCTTGTGCAGTGGGAATTTTCCTTCTTCTAGACCGCACAACATCCTCTATTGGCCGCTCTATTGCTCTTTATGATTGTCATAATGTAACACAAATTGTACACTTGCATTCAATAGTTTAATGTTTTAGTGTCCATTAACCACCACAATCAGTTGTTAAATATTGTTTACTATATCAGACCTTACAGTTTCATAGTGGTGCATCTGTAACACAAACCTGCACACACTGTACTTGGAGAACAGATGCAGTTGTGCATTAAGGATTACTGCCAAATCTCATGGTCACAAAAAATGGTCTTTGGGAATGCCATACTTTACAGCCTTTTTGTAAGTTGTAATTGTTATAAAATTGGTGTCACTGATTATTTTCTATTAGTATTAATGTTGTTTGTGCTCCACAGAGAGGGAGACTGGTGGGAGGCTCGCTCCATCAACACTGGGAAGAAGGGCTACATTCCCAGCAATTATGTGGCTCCTGCCGACTCCATCCAGGCTGAAGAGTAAGCACCTCCTCTTCTCTCCTGCCCTGATCCAATCGGCTACCGCACGCTGCTCTAATTAAGAGTGCATGACGGACGGTCACACGAACCCCAGCGGCCAAACGCTTCCAAACACACCACAGCACACATGACTGAACGACAAAAGACCTCTCTCACACATACCCTTGCAGGCTCACTCTCTCTTACTTTAACATTTTCTCCCTCTCTCATGCTCTACTGCTTTCTTTGGTCTCTCTCTCTCTCTCTCTCTCTCTCTCTCTCTCTCTCTCTCTCTCTCTCTCTCTCTCTCTCTCTCTATCTATCTATCTTCCACTCCCACTGTAGCCTCGTCCACTGGCTGCATTAATGCAGTCTGTCACTGTGTTGTGCTCCTTCAGCAGAGGCAAGAGAAAAAGCCTGCTGGCACAATTCACAAATGCATTAAAGTGGCTCTCTGCAGGCCTGTAAGCACTGGGGAAATGTAGCAGTATACCAGGCCTCAGCCAGCATCGCTGACAGCTTCTGTTTTCTGCCAAAGTCCAGTGCCATCACCCTCCACTCACCATTCAAGTAAAGCCATGCTGTCCAGATGCAGCACATTACAGTGATCCATGAGTTCCTAAGAGTAGCTTCATTTCCCTGTGCTCTTCCTGCAGATGGTACTTTGGGAAAATGGGACGCAAAGATGCAGAGAGGCTACTGCTGGTGCCTGGAAACCAGCGAGGCACATTCTTGGTCAGGGAGAGTGAGACAACGAAAGGTAAGAGACCTGAATAGAAAAAATATGAACAATTTATTTAATGATAAGTTGTATATTTATATAATACTATTAATTTTGGTTAATCCTCTGGAATTCTGCAAAAAACGTTTATATAACTGCAAGATTTTATGCTAGAAACAAAACAAAACATACCCCGGAAACCTTAAAGGGTCTACTTTCACACACGCATGCGCATATATATAGCTTGAGTTGAAATATATTTTTAGATTCTTGTGAGAGGAGCTTAAATAAGCAGATACACATCTGTAAGAGCAAATTGGACAAGCTGCACATATTTTCCCACCAAAAGACGCGTCCGTTCATTCATATGACAATGACATGGTAATTCCAGACATTCCATTGGTGGGTTCCAGCAGCCAGGAATCTGTGGTATTTGACAATTTAACAAGTGTCTCAGCTGAGGTGATCCTGAGTGTTTCACAGCTCTCTCATAAATATTAAATGTAGGGTTAGTTGCTGAGGAAAACAGAGTGTCATCTCACATTTCTTAATCTTTACAAATAAATCCAAATACAATTTCTGAAGACTGTAATAACTATTGTGAAGCAGACACCTCTGTTTATTCAGTTCAGAGCTCAAAAGTCTTGGCAAGAAATGTTTAGAGCAGGGTTTCTCAACCTTTTCCAAGTTATGGTCCTCCTGTTTACTAGAAATTGTTTTTCACTGTTGTTGCTGAGTTTGTGCTGAACAAAAGTCTGTGTAACACTTTGGGATAAAAAATCATTTTAGATGGGTATAATTTGTAAAAATGTTGAGCCACGTCAGACTACATCAGAGTGTCTGAAATACCTTCTCGGACTCCAGGGGGTTAAAATCTGAAGATGAGTGTAGCACTAGGCCAAATGATAGAAGAGAAATGAGACATAGGTGTAAACTAGCTTGAACAAGGATGTTTTTAATCTGGATTGAATTCTGAATGTTTTTTAATCTGGATTTTACACACCTAATATATTTGAGAACTACATAACATCTTCCACCAACTGAGCTTTAAGTGATCTTAAGTTACAGCATGGACTGAAGTGATCCTGGACTGAATGGAGTGATGTATGTTTATATATACATATCACGCCAGTCTCACAGTTTCCTTCAATGAAATGAGAGCAAAACTGAGGTTTTATTGCTTGGTCCCACCACTTTATCTGAGAGCTTAGAGGTAAATCTGGGCTCCTTAACTCCCTTTTTAAAGCCTCATGTAAGGATCCTCATAGTCCTTTTTTGATTCTCATTTTAAATTTGACAAATAAATCAATGCGTTGGTCAAGTCTTGTTTTTTTTTCCAGCTCAGAATGATCTCCAGACTAAAAACATGTAATGCCTCTAGTTTGGAGATTGTCATCTATGCCTTTGTCACATCTAAGCTGGATTGCACTGTACTTTGGAATAAATGAAGCATCTCTTACATGATTACAGCTAGTTCAGAACAGTGCTGCCAGTCTATTAACTGGTACAAAGAAAAGAGCACATCACCCCAGTCTTGGCTTCCTTACATTGGCCTTGTTTGTCTTTGCTGTTGCTGCACCTAAGCTCTGGAATGGACTCCCAAGTGACGTTAGATTGTCCTCATCTCTGTTTTGAAATTCAAACTCAAAATGTATTTCTAAGACCAAGCTTTCAGCTGCTAACCTGCTGAGAGATGAGCTGAAGGATGGATTGTTTGTTTTAATATATGTCTGTTAGTGTTGTGTGACCGGAGTTGTTTTTTTCTGGTAAAGCATTTTGGTTTTAAATGTGCTATAAAAATTAAATGTACTTACATACTTACTTATTCACTTTATGTATATATGTATGTGTATATATTCATGAAATTACATTTTCAAGCACTAGTATATGTGTGTTTATATGGTTTGTGTATGAATATATGTAAATTCCTTCCTCCCCACAGGAGCCTATTCTCTGTCCATACGAGACTGGGATGACATGAAGGGAGACAATGTGAAACACTACAAAATCCGCAAGCTTGACAACGGAGGCTACTACATCACCACCAGGGCCCAGTTTGAGACTCTGCAGAAACTGGTCAAACACTATACAGGTAATGTCCCTATTGAACAGAGATTTAACATTCGTCAATGCAGTGACATCTAGTAAAGAGAAACACTATTTATTCATCTTTCAACACACGAATTTAGTACTGCTAATATGTCTCGAGTCATAAAACAAAGTTTTGGATCAAATCAACTACCAGGCTGCAGGCCATTGCTGGGCTGCAGAACTGCTACCAGGTCGCTATATATAGTTACTGTATGATCATTTGCTAGGTTACAGGCTACAAACTTGTAGCTGCTGCTTTTCTCACCATTCCTGGCATTGCACACAGTAAGAGAAGGCTGAGAGTGATTGTGAGCGTGATTACTCTAATCATCCACTTGGACTAGCATGTGTTGAGCATTTCTTCAGAGCGCAGATAGAGGACATACATTTAAATAATAACAGAGCAGATGCTGGAAAACGTTATTCAAAAGAAAATATAAAAAGTCACAACTACACTGTGGCTTTATTTGTTCCATAACCCTCAGGATCATTTAAAACATGGAAAATGACCGTCTTACTGTGTCCAACCTCAGCAGAGAGGGCACGTTGTGAGAGGCCTTGCTTATGCAGCTCAACAATCCTACCGTGTTCAAAGTCAGTGAGCTTTTTTGCTTTTGCCATCAGGAGGTCTTGACAGTGTAAATACTTGACGGAAAATGACATAGAATCCAAGTTTTTGTGCAGATTTTGGCTTTTAAAGACTGTGGTCTTAAACTTGTGATCAGCTTAAAAAATCATGTTTGAGTGAAAATGCAGTTTTCAAAAAATTGGCTGCTTAAAACTGTTTGTCTCTTGCGCCAATTTCTTTTTTTTAGCATTGTGAAGCTCTACTTACAACCTTCTTAAGATCCAATAGTGCAAAATGCAAATTCTTGCTTTTTTTTTTAACAGGTCTTAAGATTTTGATCAGGGGTGTATACATCTGTCTGTGTTTGCTTGATCCATAAGAAGAAAGTTCTTCATTTAAAACCTGTGCACTGTGTAAAAAGGCTGGAGAACCCTTGCCATAGTTATTTCCAATTGGGCAAATCTGCTTTTGCAGTCACATCACCTACACAAATCCATGGAAGCTAAGCAGGTTTGAGTCTGGCTAGTATTTGGATGGGAGACCTCCAAAGAAAGCTCATGTGGCTGATGGTGGTGCAGCCCAATGCTCCAGCGCAGTGACAGGGACACTGTACTGTATAAATCACATTATCTTTCAGATGAGACTTAAAACCTCCCACTCCTTCAAAACGTCCTCAGCCTCTGGTCACCTCTCTTTAACAGCCAGTATGTGGTGAGAGTTCTGCTGTGGAATGGCTGCTGTTGCGTCATCCAGGTGGATGCTGCACATTAGTGGTGGTTGAGCAGACTCTCTAATGTCTGTCTCAAATGTCAGAGCACTTTGGGTGTCTAGAAAAACACTAAAGAAATGTCTTCTATTATTATTGGTACAACTTCTAGTTCAAGATAAACAGTTTAAATTGTAGACCATGTTTAGCCACACAGGACCAGTCAGCACAGTCAGACTCTGTTTATGAATGTGTTGATGTCAAGTCAGGAGGTTGACTCTGTCTGAGTGGAGCACTGCCTGTGTGTTAAGTCTGCAGTGTGACTGGCTGCAGCAGGTGTGTGACATCTGTGTGGGATGCTTTTCATTCACTGGGATTGACTTGGTAATCTTACTTTAGGGACCAAAGGAAAGTGTTGAGCAGGCTCTTTGACACTACATCCACTTTGATCTCATGAGCTCATTACGTGATCACAGTCAGAAATCCCGCTGTTATTGGTGGAGTCACTGTATTTTGTCTTCAAAGGAAGTGTTTATTCTAGGCCATGAGTACATCATGTGCAGAAATGTTCAGACACAAAGAATTAGAAATTGAATACAGTGTAAACATTTAAACACTGATTTTAGTTGAAAGTATCACAAATACAACTAATTTTTCTTTCTCTTTTTTTTTCTTTTTTTGTTTGTTTTTTGACAAATGTGTACATTTTGAAAGTGACGCCAGCAAAAAGTTAAGTTTCATCGCCTGTTCTTTGAACAGCACCTTCTACGTGTTTGAGAACTGAGGACAGTGACTTCTGATGTTCTAAAAGTGAAATGTTTTCCCGTTCTTGTTTGATGTACAACAGTTTAATATCCCCATTTTTGTAGTTTTCACTTCAAAATGTACAACAGATGTCTGGACAACAGGCAGGCAAGTGTAGGGCCTGAACTCTTTTGTTGTAACTCTGAAATGTTATACCTTGAATGAACATCTCGAGGGTCTATTTAAATTGTTTGATTTACCTATAATATCCATTTACATATATTTTTGTCCAGCATTGCCATGTCACGACAAATTTAATTCAATACATTTCTAACCATATGGTTTGATTTTATCACTTTGTTTCTGAAATGTGTTCAGGCAAAGTTTCATCAATAAGTGATGTAATGTAATTGTAATTGTTACTTGAATAAACTATTTAAAAAATATCAAGAATTGAAGTAAATGAAAAAAATAGTCTATTATGAATTTTTGACAGTTTAAATTTAAAGATTTAATACACGCATTTTATGTTCACATAAATGGTACAGTTACTAGTAATTTTATCCTCCAGCTAATTGTGTGTGTGTGTGTGTGTGTGTGTGTGTGTGTAGAGCATGCAGATGGGCTGTGTTACAGACTCACTACAGTGTGCCCGACGGTGAAGCCCCAGACTCAGGGTTTGGCTAAAGATGCCTGGGAGATCCCCCGCGAATCTCTGCGCCTAGAGCTCAAACTGGGCCAGGGCTGCTTTGGAGAGGTCTGGATGGGTAAGAGACAAACAAACTCACACACAGTCTTCTGTACAGCAGTTTCCCAATCAAGTCCTTCTTGTTTCTGTTGCACCCCAATCCCCAGCTCCACTGCACCAAGCAAACAAACCAGCAGTGGCTTTGTTTACACACATTTTTTCACCAATGCTGATTCAGTTCATTACAGTTACAGATAAAGCCTGAGGTGTTTACATGTCCACACACCTCAACTGTCTGATGCAAATATCCATTTATATACACACTAAATTTTGTTTACACCTCAGACTCAGCTTGATTGGCATCCAAACCATGTGACGACATAACGAAATATAGTTTCCTAAACTTGGTGTGTAGTGTGAATACCTTTGAATATAAAAGATAAATATTGAAGATAAATATGTAATCAAATAAGCTAAGATGACTAAATGAACTAAATTAAAATTAAATATCGGAGTGTTTACATTATAAAATCAAATATTGCACAATGTACTGCAGCATCTTAGTACGTAAAGGTGCAATGGTGCTCAATTAATGTAGCAGAAGCTTAGTAACAGTTGTGTTCAGTATATGGTGTTTACACAGAGAGCAGAGTCAGTTTATGTAATGTGGAGCAGTTTAGCAGTCTGACAGCATCTGGGTAGAAACTGTTCAGTCTAGATGTTTTGGCCTGAATGCAGCGCAGCCTCCTTTTAGAGGAAAGAGGGGTGAAAAGTCAATGTGCAGGCAGGTGGGGTCACAGAGGATGCAAGTGGCTCATTACTGCGATACCAGGACAACAAGCAAAAACGTGGTGCAGAGCAAGACAGCATGTAGATTTTTATTTATTTAATAAAGTTCAATTTGTTCAGTTTCAGTGAGATCAAAAACAGTTTGCGATATCCGTGAGGTTTCTGCAGCCTTTTGAAGTTTAAATGTTGTCTCTTCTACAGACCGGCTCACAGCTGCTCTGTTGAAAGTTGAAAGCTTCTGTTATGACTCAAATATCTCTGCAGAGAATGGGGATGTAATCTGATACAGGCGTTCGCATGGCTGTTATTCTATTTAACATATTATTTACAGGATTACTCACTTTGGTCGGATTGTAAAATGTAATCAGAATGACTTCAGTGATCATCCCAACTGAGGTTTATACATAGTTTTCTGATTGAGCTATTATTCCCATTGTTAACAGATTATTAGGCTGCATGTAAACATAGCTACTGAATACTTTGTACAGTTGTGCTGAGATTGTAAACTCTACTGTTTAGAAGACGTGTAAACAATAAATATGTTCCTTGATGTTATCTACTCTAGATGCCCTACACTACTGAACACATTCAAGTTTATATGGAATTTACTGGCTCTACCATTATTATCATCATAATTATAATTCCCGTTTCATTACTGTCACCGTGTCGTATCTGAACACTGCAACAGCATCACAGGATTATGTGATCTATCAAGAACTCATAATTAGTTGACCAGAGGAGGATGGGTCCTCACAAGGTTTCTTCCTCCAGCTCTGAGGGAGTTTTTCCTTGCCACTGTCGCCGTTGGCTTGCTCACTTAGGATTTGGTGATTTATTACTAACCCTGTAAAGCTGCTTTGTGGCATCAGTTGTAAAAAGTGCTTTATAAATACATTTGACTTGACTTGATGAAGCCAGACAAGAAACATGAACAGCCCAGAGCTGCCTTGATGCCTGTACAACACAGCTCTGCACAAAGTGAATTATAACCGCAAAATCTGAACATCCACCCTCAAATTAGTTTGGGAAAGAATGGTAATATGTTTTAATTGCATATGTAGTATCACAAATAACCAGATCTTAGTATGTCTGGACTTTTGAGCTGTACAGTGATGTAGGTATCAGATAAGTAAACAATGGACACTGTGAATGAAAGAGTGAAAGTGAAAATGCACAATCATTGACTTGTCTTTGCACACGGAGGAATTTGACCTCTGCTTTTAACCCATCCATGTAGTGAGACACAGACAGTGAGCATGCATGCCTTAGTGATGGGAAGCCTCTTTTCAGAGCAGTTGGGGGTTAGGTGCCTTACTCAAGGGCACTTAAATCATGTCCTGAAGACCAGATCCCTAACCACCAGGTCACGGCTGCACAGATGCTGTGAAAATTATATTAACAACCATCTGAAGGCTTTGTTCTGACAGCAACAGTATGCAAAACATTCACTGACCTTTTGGATCTAGCTTTAACAGACTGCACACAAGGCCTGACGTACGCCTTCGGACCTTAAACGTTTGAGCCCTCCATCTTGAATTGTTCTTCGCTGTGATCTTGGGGCTGTGTATAAAGAGTTGTTTGCTGAAGCTCAGTGTGGCAGGCTGCTGTAGACGAGAAGTGTCTGATAAACACAGCTTACCTCCTTTATCAGCACTCTCAAAGCCTGGCCTACAGCAAGCCCCAGCATGCCACACAGCATTATGCAATCTGAGGAATTCCTCTCCTCTGCTCGGTGGTGGGAGAGTTGTGTGCAGGTTTGACGCTCTGGCTGAAGGCAGATTTTCATTAGCTGTGGAACTTTAAAGGAGTAACAGAGTGATGCAAAGTGTTCCCATTCAGAAGTACTCGAGAGTATCAACAAGACCTGCCATAATAGAACCATTTGTAATGGAGTACCTGACAGCAATAGAACTTTGAATCTCTGGCAAGACTCTTTGTTCAGGCTCTGAGGCCTCCTTGCTACTTTGCCTTCACTCCTTCAGCTCACAATGCACCTGCAGTGGATAATAAAGCAATGGTTCAGGAGTTCTTGTACTTGACACGGCACATAAACATAGAGTGAAAGCACTGGATTGAAAATGTTGAACAGGCATTTATTAAAACTGACAGGAGTTTGTCCTCCACAACCTGCTTGCCATCATTTTAATTATAGTAGCAGGCTTAGGCTGATGCCCGATTCCTTTGTCGATGACTGACGGACATTATGATGTTGGGCCAGGATTATGATGCCACTACCACTCAACCTCGCCATCCACATCAGTTGCAAGTGTGATTTCTCTGAAATGTTTGGGCCTTTTTTGCAAGTAACTGTTACTGTTACTCATTTTTACTTTTAATTCTTGATTTTGGCCTCAAACTATTAGAGAAGGGCCCAAAGTCTCTCAGCGGGCTAAGACGCTAACACTATGACCAGAAGATCGCGAGTTTGAATCCCGGTCATGCTGTTTGCCATCAACAGCCGGGGCCCAAGAGAGCAAAAATTGGCCGTGCTCTCTCTGGGCGGGTAGATGGCGCTCTCACTCTCCCTATCACTCACACATTGCATTGTTTGCTGGCTCAGGCATTTAACTAATTGGTCCATTCTGAGCTGGGAATCCTGCGCTTTCCTCCTAGTGTGTTGGCTCCAAAGTGACAGTGTATCAGCGGTAGTTCGAAAAGAGGAGGTGGCTGCATCACACGCAGCAGAGGCGTGTGCATGTCTTCACTCTCCTAGAGTCAGGGACAGTGCAAAGTAATGTGGAGAGCCCCCTAGTGGATGGGATGCGTTAATTGGCTGCTAGTACTACATTGGGAAGAAATTGGCAAAAATTTAATAAAAAATAATTAAATTTAGAAAAAAATATTGAAGGAAATCTGCACTCTCACGTCCATGCAAAGATCTTTAAAATGTTTTCAGAGACCTCCGTTAAAGCATAAATAAAGAATGTGAATGTGCTAGAGAATAAAAAAACTCCCTTACATTATATATATTTATTTACTTTAGGGGGTCTTTCTTTTACATGTACTTGGTGTAACAGTATCTCTCTTCCCTCCTCTCGTGTAGGCACTTGGAATGGTACTACTAAGGTTGCGATTAAGACGCTGAAGCCGGGCACCATGTCCCCCGAGGCTTTCCTGCAGGAGGCTCAGATCATGAAGAAGCTCAGACACGATAAACTGGTGCCTCTGTATGCCGTCGTGTCTGAGGAGCCCATCTATATTGTCACGGAGTACATGGGCAAAGGTACTGTATGTAATGCTGTATGCTGGGTGTATATGTAGCTGTTGACTGATGTATACCATACATATTGTTGTGTGTGCTCTTTGCCTTGAGGGGATGCATGTATGGAGTTGACCTTGTAGCAGCTGAATGCAACCCAAGCCCATGTGACCCAGCAACTGTGTGTGACCTCATAACACGAGCGTCATATTACAGCCACTGTGATGTAGAAATGAGCATGTTAACCTTTCTTGTTATATTTGTTAAAATTGAAACATTTAAAATTTCTATTTTTGTCTGTCTTGTTGGTGTATCTGCTCATTCAGTTGATTAATCCTAGTTTTAGGGACATTTAGTATATTTAAATGTGCTCTAGAATGTCAGATTGTATTTGTAGAGGAGAAAGAAAAGTTGGAATTGGCATAGCGTGAAGCTCCAGCATTGTTCTCTCCTCCTTTAGACGCAAATGCAGAATAACAGGTCAGCCTTAGAAACAGTCAGATTTCACACTTTTGTAACAGTCTTGATTCACGCCCCTAAACTTTAAATGCACCAACCACTCATCTGCCATTACCGTTTTAATTCTGTAAAGATTAAAAAAAGATGCTTATAGTTATGGTCTAATGTATATTATAACCAGGACCCAAACCTAAACGGGTGCAGGTAGACTTGGTCATTATGTACAGGATACGTGAATCATTTGTGAACCAGCTTACCTCCAGTAGGCTTGGCCAGCCCCAAGCGTCCTTCTGAGGATGACAAACACTAACTCTGTAGGTTAGCAGAAGTTCAGTTTGGGGAACGAAGGAAGACATGAAAATCCATGAAGTCTAGTACGGCAAAAAGACGAGTAGGGTTCTCGGTCACAAGGGCTTCCTCCATGCAATGCTCTCTGCTCTGCTTCCTGTCAACACCTTCATCCATCTCTTCTTCTGAGGCACTTTATACTCTATGGAGCCTCTTGGATGTAGCTAGCGCCCCCCAGTGTGATATGTTGTTGAATTAGGTGAGTAAATGACGTTTCAGCTAGGTGATGACCGATATGTTTATTTCTGGGCTAATGCTGATTATTATTAACCAAAAAAGTGAGAATTGATATTTGAGAATTTGAGAATTGAGAATTGATGGGACCTTCTCATCACCCAGTTTCATTTTCCACCACCTTTTCTGGCACCAACACAACATCAGCGTTTTCACCACAACCAGTCTCACACACTCTTAAAACAGATGATTCTTCAAGGGTTCTTTAGTAAAGAAAATGGTTCTATATAGCAGCAAAAAGGGTTCCTCTGCTATTACAAGCTTGACCTTGTAACTACACCAGAACTTTTTTGGGGGCTATATAGAACCCTTTTCAAAAAGGTCCTGTATAGAACCGTCGACAACACATCCTTCATCAATCTGAAGTACGAGAAGGGTTCTTTGAGGATTCTTGGTTTTATATAGAACAATTTTCTTTACTAAAGAACCATTTTTAAGAGTGTACCTCCTGTGTGCACATCAGAGAACAATTTAGTATTTTAGCGATTCTTAAAAATCTACAGACGGTGGTTTTGCATGGTTTCAGACTTGTACTGTGTTGGTTGCTGTAATAGTGACCTCACCCTCAGTTTGGTGTGTCTTTCAGGGAGTTTGCTGGACTTCCTGAAGGAAGGTGAAGGAAAATATCTGAAGCTTCCTCAGCTGGTGGACATGGCAGCCCAGGTAAGAGAGAAGATGTCTGTGCATCATTTCCCCTGTCTGTTCTCAGTTAGTCAGCCTGTTATGGTGTACGTGAAGCCAGCTGTTTTCTGCTCCTCCTGTCAACAGTCTGCAGTCCAATTTAGAGCAGAGGAATGTGTGCCAGAAGCTGGGAGAGCCGCGTGTCTCTGAGCGGCTGGGTTTCACTTTCTTCCCCATCTGGCTGTCATATCCCTTAAATATCTGATCTGACATCTCGCCACTCTCTCATGCTCATTTTCCACCTAATGCTTAGAGCACTTAACCTCCACTCCTCAGAGACTCCTTCACTGTAATGTGTCTGCTCACTTTCCCTCTCTGCTCTTAAGCCAGCTCCCTCACTTTCGCTCTAACCAGCAGTGTCTTAACCCTTTATCAGTCAAGTGTGACTCTAGGGCTGGGCGATATGGCTAAAAACTGTATCACGATACAAGTACTTCATATCGGTCGATATCGATAATTATTGAATTTTTTTTACCTATTTAAAATGAGGACTATGAGGAAAAATACATTTAAACATTTTATTTCAAATTTAACCTTCCTCAGAAATGGCAACACAACCATGAAAAACACTCAAATAAAAAAATATCCTTGCCCTTAT
>BRDA01004795.1:53352-71715 GCA_036984385.1 Crenuchus spilurus
TCTCTCTCTCTCTCTGACTCTCTCTCTCTCTCTGACTCTCTCTCTCTCTCTGACTCTCTCTCTCTCTCTGACTCTCTCTCTCTCTCTGACTCTCTCTCTCTCTCTGACTCTCTGACTCTGTCTCTCTCTCTCTGACTCTGTCTCTCTCTCTCTGACACTCTCTCTGTGTCTCTCTCTGACACTCTCTCTGTGTCTGTCTCTGTGTCTCTGTGTCTGTGTCTCTGTCTGTCTCTGTCTCTCTCTCTCTCTCTCTCTCTGACTCTCACACTCACTTTACAAAGGATTTCAGTGTTAATAAAAATGAAAATAATAGTCCAAAACTCTTCTCATATCTGAATATTACTCTCTTCAAACAGCTGCATTAATATTTATTAATTTTTAATTCTGTGGTCCTCCAGTCCCAAGTAACTCAAGAGTAATGGCCTTTAGGAAGAATTGAAGTCAGAAATATCTTTTTTATTCTCAGCCTCGGTCATACTTTTTTTTAAATTAAATTTTGATTTCAGTTCATTTGCAGTTTGGTGCAGCATTACTTTGGGGATTTTCAGTGTTTGTGTTTGAATATGAGATACAAAATAACTAATTTATAGATAATACGGTTAGTAAAACTACTTTTTTGATTAGAAGTTAATCTAAAGTATATACATTTTCGTGTTTTATAGTAACTCCACCCTGCTGACAGTAATCATGTTTTTGTGCAAGGATATGGACAAGATTGTCATTTTCTCCAAAAATGGTATCTCAGATCATGACTGTCTTACCCATTGTTGCATGTCTGATTGTATTAGATCTACAATAGAGATGGATAGAGAACATTTTGCTTCTAGAACAAAAAAATAGCCTTGCTTATAATATGGTCAAAGGAAGGGCATAGTCTCGATATGCATACCTTGCTACATTTGCATTTACAGCATTTGGCAGACGTTCTTATCCAGAGTGATGTACAACAGTGTTTTGTTTCCTTTAACAGAATGATCTCAGCTAGTACAGACAGGTTAGAGTCTAAACTACTCTTCAGTTCAGACACTGCTAGAACAACCATCACTAATACCTAGAAAGGAGAGATACACAATTATACATATAAGAGCATTACAATGCATTACAATAAGAGATGTACTAGGAGGAAGGCCAAAAGGTGTCATCAGTAGAGATGGTTTACCTACAGTGAGAGAAGACCAAAGCCAGAACATACATACATGTCAGTCTTTTCTAGCCTCAATCAAACAAAATGATCATCTAACAAACACGGATCCTTTCAAATGTGCCTGAATTGACTTGATGGGACATGCATATTGACTTGCTTTTGTTTTGTTTTGCAGGTATGGTGAACAGAGAAGTTCTGGAGCAGGTGGAGAGGGGCTACAGGATGCCGTGTCCGCAGGGCTGTCCTGAGTCGCTGCACGAGATGATGCGTCAGTGTTGGAAGAAAGAGCCGGACGAGCGGCCCACCTTCGAGTACATTCAGTCCTTCCTCGAGGACTACTTCACCGCCACTGAGCCGCAATACCAGCCAGGAGACAACCTGTAGAGATCCACTGCCTTTACAGGCCAGGCCAAGTCACCACCACGGCCATGTCCCAGACCAGCACGGCACCTCCTCCCTTACACCCTCCCTACACACTTCTTCTCCAAGGGACTTCTCTCCTTTCTTTTTTTAATGAGTTTTGTTGACCAGAGTGTGTAAGCACTGATGAATCTTTTTTATTTGATACCCCAGAGGGCAAGTGTGTAGAGAATTTCCTTAAGGAAGTGTGTATGTGTGTGTTAAGGACCTGGCTGTCCTCTCTCTGCTCTGAGAAGTGTGTACTACAGAGAGAGGAAGCTGCAGAGAAAAACAGTGAGTTTAGAGCTGATGGCCGGTTCACAGTTGCACAAAAGTTGTTCTCTTTTTTTGTTCTTTTTTTTTCATGATGAGCGTCTCACCTTTTTCTTTTTTTAACCCCGCCCCCACCGTACTTTTTCCTTTTTACCCAACACACCCCCAGTTCTTTGACTGTGTTAAAATCCAGAACTGATTTTCTTTTGTTTTATGATGTTATTGATTTGATTTCACATTTCAGTTCTTTTTTCAGTAGTTTGTTTCAAAAGTGACCAATAACTGTGGTTGAAAACTGACAGCATTGCCTAAAACTGTCGGTTGTGCTGTCACTGACAGAATGAGAGAGCGGATACTTGTGGTTGTGAATGTATGAGCTGAGCAGTGAGTGAATGGGATGGAGAGTTTGATTTCGTAAGTTAAACATGGGTGGAAAAATAAGTAGATGAGATTTATGTCAATGATAAAAATAATAATGTATTGATTGTTTTTTTTATTTGTAAAAAAAAAAAAAAAAAAAGTGACATGATGCATCATGGGTGATGAAGTGTATGTGAGAACTCCTTATTGCCAGCCAAATTTGTTCTCTAGTGCTCTGAGGACGCACCAAGACAATGGTGCCCTTGTCATTTCAGCCAGATGCTAATTCTGGGAAAACCTATTTATAATCAGCGCACATGATATTTGTCCAAAATGCTTCAACACCAAGTCAGCCAGAGAAAGAGTTGGTGTTCTTCAGTATCTGGACCTCAAAGGGGTACAAGTTTTTGTAGTGCTAATATTGTAGAAGCTCTTGTCCACATTTTGAAGAATGGAGGTGGCAAAACAAAAATAACCTCTTCAACAAGGTTTAGTCTGTGAAAATGCTAGTTTTAGGTCCAACTCTATCTTCAAGTGCCAGTTTCCCAGACCTAGATTGAGTCAAGCTTAGAGTGAAGGGAATGTCTGATTGACTACACTACAAAGTAGCCCAAGAGTAAGTCTGGGGAACCAGCCCCGAATGTGCTAGTATTATCATGCATACATATCAACACTAGATCCAGTGTATCTGATCTGTAGTGCTGTTCATCTGTGCAGGGTTGTGATTTTAAATCTAATTATATAGAAATAGTCCTTCATTTCATTGTAGAAAACCACTGAGAGACTTTTATAAACAGACCAAAACACTCTGCTTTGTCACTTTTCCAACTTCTGAAACTGTATTGGATTTCTGGATCTCTGTCGCCCTCTGTGGTTTGCAGTTGGCATAACCAGAGTTGTGGACAGACCCCATGTCTATACTTCTCCGGTTGGAGATGGGCTTACAAACGGAAGCTTTGGACCAACTGAACCAACAGATCCAGTTGGGATATGATTTCTAATCTGACGGAAGCAAAGAGCTTTAAATTGTTTATTGTTCATATGTCACAAAGTTTAGCATTTGATGTTCTCCACTCATACATTAAATGCTTTGCTAAGCCTGGATGTGATTATAAATGGTCTTTAGTAGATGTTTAAAATGGATAATAGAGTGTATTAACAATCCATAACAGTTCTTACCTCAGTATACAGAGTGCGACAAGTGGTGAGTGTGTGCTCGTAAGGTGTCTGCGTTCTAAGTCTGAGTGCCCCTGATTGAGTCAGACACTGATGTGTGAAAGTAGGCCAGATACCAGTTTGTTTTTTTCTGTTTAAATTCTCCTTTGGTGTGTAGAGAAGCCTCAGCTTTTGTCCTCATCTATTGTGGTTCCTTTCTCTTGGGGTCAAGAGGTTTTTTTCCCTCTTTGTTATGAGAATGAACACCAAGCAATTCCTTTCTCACACCACCGCCTCCCCTGCCTTTGTTGTTTATCCCAGAAAGCCGTGGGGTTTTTAAAAAGGGCTATGGACAAGTTTTGTGATAAATCTCACTTTTGTTCTTTCATGGGGATTGACTTTTTAAAGAAGAGAAGCGGGGCAGGGTCTTGGCCGAAACAGAGCGTGTGGAGGAGGTGTGCATACCGACATGATGGCAACAAATTACTAATCTGAAGAATTTGTACAGTGAAAAATAAAATTTTACGTAATGCTTTTCACTTGCCTGTAGCTGTTTGTGTGACTGAAAAAAACTTTTTTTGCCCATCAGTGCAAATCTAGTCATTAATCACTGATTAATATTATCGGTGCTGGTAGTGGTACAACATAAGCATCTCCAACAATGATATTGTGGATAGAATAAAGTGGAACCTCAGTTTTCATCATTACGTTAAAGTGTCTGATGGTAACCAAAACAAATTATAACAGAAGCAATATTTTCCATAAGAAATAATGTAAATCCAAATAATCAGACAGTTCAAAATATTAACAAATACATTTTATATAGAATAACTATAGTTTTACATACAGAACACAATAAGCGATGAATACAAAAGACTAACAAAATGGATAAATGAACGCTTCATTTTAGATTGTACGTGATCTAAACACCTTTGTTTTGTACACTCGTTCTCAGGCTGTAGTGCTGTGCCACTGATTTAGTGTGGCGTTTTTGTTTTGAGCGTTCTTATTTGGGTGCAAGAATGAAACACAAATGTGTGGATGGATGCTTTGTTTTCCTGAAATTGGAGAAGTCACGTGGACATGCCGACTAAAACCAGGTGGATGAACGATAACTGGGGCAAAATTTCCTCAGGTAAACGGTAAGCAATTTGCACAATAACCAGGGCAAATGATAACCAAGGTTCCACTGTTTTTTGGATTTCTGATGTTCATAAGCTTTATGTAAAACAAATGACCTTTTTTAATTAAATTATCAACTTTTTCTTTACAGTAATCTATTTTTTTATGTGGAACTGTAGTAGTTTGACCAACTAACTCACTGGATACTTTATGGGCTGAACCAGCCTAATGGGAGCAATGAATCAATGACACTGCAGCACATCTGTTGGTATATAATTAATCATCTACCCCATCCATCACTAGGGGGTATTCCATCAAAGCAGGATTTATGAATTAGCCAGATAGCTTAAGCCCAATATATAAGAATGTCCTGTTACTTGGCTACACTAACTGCTTTATGAAATACACTCCTTGGTCACTTTCTGACCATGTGTTTGGTTAGGCAAATAATTTTTGGGTGTGTTTTTACTGTGTGGTGCTGTAATGAGTGAATCTGACATGCTGTTCGTGGAGGTTTTATGTCTGAATTGCTGTTAGCTTGAAAGTGCCCCAGGGCTCTCTGATCACAAACGAACTACTGCTTCATCAAATGGGTTCCAGACACTGAATTGTCCACGGGAAAGTGAGTGTTCCTTGTTGGCCCTTTCACACGAGTTATGAAAAAATCAGGATTTTGTTATTCTCCTTTCAGGCTGATAACTGATATTTTTATGCAAAGATTAAGTGTCAGATGGACAGTGTGCACTTGAGAGTTTAAAAGCAAGCAATATATATTACATTTCTGTTACTATGTAATCTGCACGGTGTAATTTTTTAGCATACTGCTCTGGCCATGGAAATATATCTAGAATATATGATTTCCAGTTGAAGTGGGCATGTGGGCAATCATAATTTACTGCAGAAAATCAATATTTGAACAACACCAAGCTTGTTAGCTGTGCCTTTTCTGCTCACATTAACTTTTTTGTAGATTAGTCCATACCAAGGGAGATGACTATCAGCCATTTTTGTTTACCATGTGTTTGTTTTGATGCAATTACATTTACTACAGGGTTTTTAGTAACATCCACCAAAGAAGTAACCATGTAGAATATTTTCCCAAAAGTCTTGGGGATCATCAAGATGATTTTAGTAAATGTGAGCTGGGCCTTTGTGTTCTCTTTGGTCAGCAAACTGTTGAGTCATGAGCACTGAGGCAAGTGAGATCTGCAGTGCTAGATGTGTAGAGGTTGTTCTGGATTCTGTTTTGATGTCCTTTATGAGTCACCGATGCTCTCTTGGAGTATTTTTGGTGGTCCTGTTACTACTACAAAGGTTCACCACTGTTCAATGCTGTTTTTTCCCACATAGGGCCAGGTTGTTTGGGGTATCTTTTTTTTTTATAATTTTTGCCAATTTTCTCCCCTTCCCAATGTGATAGTAGCTAGTTAACACATCTTGTCCACTGAGGGGCTCTCCTCATCACTTTGTACTGTCCCCGACTCTAGGAGGGTGAAGACATGCGTACTCCTCCGCTGCGTGTGATGCAGCCACCGCCTCTTTTCGAACTACCACTTAATACACTGTCACTGGGGAGCCAATGTGCTTGGAGGAAAGCGCAAGATTCCCAGCTCCGAATGGACCAATCAGTAGATACCTGAGCCGGTGGACATTGCAATGTGTGAGTGATGGATAGAGTGAGAGCACCATCTACCCACCCAGAGAGAGCACTGCCAATTTTTGCTCTCTTGGGCCCCGGCTGTTGATGGCAAACAGCATGACCAGGATTCGAACTTGCGGTGTTCTGGTCATCGTGTCAGCATCTTAGCCTGCTGAGCCACTCGAGGCCATGGTATCTGAAGCATGTGTGACGTGCAAAAAATTAAAGAAACCTGCAAATATGTTTTATATGAGTTGAATAGATTTAAAGCCTATGCAAGTGTTTATGAATATTGATTAGAATAAATCTGCTCAGCATTTCTCAAATATCCTGAAAAGTCTTTGGGTTTGGTTTGGAAAGAAGAGAATTCATGGATGAGATTCAAACTAAACATAAACTGGATGATAGATGAATAAGCTTCATGTCTCTCCCCCAAGAAGTATATACCAGCGCAGATAACTTACTGATAACAGGAGAATGTGGAATTGGAAATCAGACTTTATTTTGGCTTGCTAGGATAGTCTGTAGCTGTAGCTGTACTACCTTATAAGCTGTAGGAGAAGAAAGGACCACAGAGAAGTGTATCTAATCTGGCATGTCCCGAAACCAAACTGTAGCGGCTCCAGCCTGAAGAAAATGTTATAGCTGATCTGAGAATGTTACTGGAAAGTGGGATGAAGAAAAAAAGTGTCCAGCTTTGAATGATTCTCAGCAGAATACAGCACTGATGTAATTTTGTGTTCTAAAACAAGTAGATTTATTCTAAAATAGAATGCATTAAGAAATATTACTTTCATTTTACATTGTAAAAATGTTACTGTATGCATTGCATCTAGTCAAGCAAATATCAAATATGTTTATCTAACAGAAAATACTACAGTGAACTTTATCCAGACTGAAACTGATGTATTTCTCCTCCAGGCAGCCTCAGGCATCTTCCTGCCTGTAATCAGAAACATGTGAAAATGTCAGGAACAACATTTAACATCTACATTCACCTCTGTTACAGTGAGGAGGAGCTAACTACAATTTAAAACCTACATTATGCATGTTTAAGTACAGTGTGTATATATATATATATATATATATATATATATAAAATGAGAGAGAATGAGAATATGCGTGTGCATTTCACAGAACGAACGCTATGCCAACGTCATCATCCAGACGTTTTTATTGGTTGAGTATCATGACGTCAGTTTGAGCGGGAGAGAGATATGGCGGTTAATATGAGCTGGAGGACGTTCAGCATAAACATTGTAAAGATAAGTCCGCTCTTGTTTACTTTATATAATGTATTTCTAATATATAAACTGTTTATTATTTAATGTTTTTGCTTCAAAACGGTTTTAAAAGTAGTTTTTTTTATCTGTGGGTGTGGTCAGTATTTTAATATACTGCAAGTCTTAATGTTGGCAGCAACATCACTGGAATGTTAAAAAAAAAAACATAAACGTTCTAGGAACATCTAGACAATTGGACAGATTGAACGTTCTAAGAACTAAATTTGTAACGTTTAGAAAACTTTCTACTAACCACAAATGGTTAGCTGAGGAAGTGGCTGTAAAAAAACATTTTGGTGACTAGTTCTACTGTTATTTAGCAGCGTTAGCTTTGTAAGTATAGTTGTAAACTTGGCTTGAACTATTCCTTTAATATTCAGAAAGATTTGCTCTTTAATGCAACCAATTCTTATTTTATCTTTTGGGTCTTATTACAGTTTTAAACATACTCTACTGATTTTCAAAATCACACGCCCCTGTTGGCTTGTTTAGCTAAATTAGGAATGCTAATTTTTAAATAATAATTAAAAACTGATAAATGTATGGGCTGTTGTTATAACACCATGAGGTTAAAGTAAGGCGCAATATACTGTAGTCTGCTGGTCAGTATGGGAAAATAAATCACAAGAGGATGAACACTGGGGGGCTGTTTAGGCTTCAAGGGTTTTTTCCTCAGTAATGACCAGTGGATTATGCAGCTTATTATACAGCTACATTCCAAAACAATAAAATAACCTTAATACTACTTCATTTGAATTATTTTATTCCCTTTTTTGTGGCTTCTGGCTTCAAGCAAAATAAAACTTTAACATTGCAGGTGCTCCACATGTAAGGCTACCTGTACACATGTCAACTTGTTGCAAATGAATAGGCTAAGTATTGTATTTAATGATGTTAAACTGAATGTGTCCCTTAATGGTGCAAGGCTCCATTATCTTCATTCAAGATCCAATGTCCCTCATTTTCTTCAGCCATTATGAAGAATTATCTGACATCTGAATGTTACAATGGCCATTTCAATCAATGGAGCACTCTGAGGAGCCATGTAATACATTCATAATATGTTACAGTAAGATTACAATAGTAATCATAATATTTTGGTTGTCGGTATATAAACTGTGAAAGATTTTAGAAAATGGAATCATTGCTTGTTGACCTGTACTATCTATGTATTGTGCAGCCATGTGGCATTACAGACTTCCAGTTGTCCTCATTCTTACCTGGTTCTCTGTTTGTACAGGCCCAGAGCCTCATGAGCCACATACTGGATGAAGGCAGGGTCCTGCAGCTGTAGGCGGGCCGGCACGGTAAGTGTTAAAGTAGGAGCATTCAGAATGTTCACCTCCACTTTAGTTTCTGCTGAAGGGGCGTTAGCTTCCTCTTCACTCACCACCTGAGAACACAGCATGCTTAAAATGACAGTAAACATTCAAGCAGGACTCCACCCCTTCAGGACCAGATTTGAAACAGATTTTGCATGAAGGTTCCATTACTTCTGCACAGCATCAGCCTTACAGCACTAATGCAAAACTCAAAAGGTTGTTAGAGACGTTCAGTAGATACTTCTGACTATGATTAGGCTCAGCTTTTATCTTATTTATTGTCATGTATATCATCAGTCACTGACAGTTAGCCTACACTGTTGGTAAAACTACCTTTTGTGGTACTCTTTCCTGTCTGTTTTAATCACATCCTCTTCCCCTCACCGTGGCAATGTTAAAGATGTTCTCAGGTGTGGTGTTGTCATGGACCAGCTCTGCCACCCAGCCAAACTCGGAGGCCATGTTGTTCAGCCAGCCGACTGTGTCCTCAGTGTGACGCTGCACGATACCCAGCACCTCCTCATACTGCTGCTTAGATGCCTCCAGCAGCTCTGACACTTCATCCAGCTCGATATGCAGCTCCCGCACACTTGGGCACTCTAACACAAACAACCACATATTGGGACATTGATGAATTCTGTCTTATTCCAGTACTGATCACAGGTTTTGGCCTTTTCAGGTCATCTTTATCAAAAACAAGAAGCCTCAACCAACAGATTAGACTTCGTATCCAAGATCATTTGTCTTAACCTCTTAAGCTCCAGAATTATTATGCATTTACTCAGATTATTCAGTTATGAGACGGAAGAAATGAAGTTTAGACCTGCCTACACACTCTGTAGGGTTTAGACTGCCACTATTATTTCTTCACCTCCTGATGGTAATTATTAGATATGATCACATTTATTTTCCCCAGTTATTAAAGATGATAGTTGTCATTCGTCTTTCTTATCATCAAGGTAACTAAGTCTAATGTTTTAGCATGTATGCTTAATGTTTTTTCCTGCATATTAATGATTTGACCCATATTGTGTAAACTTTGTTTGTTTTGAATGTAAAGTGCCCTGTGCTACCACATCTAAAATAATTAGAATGTCATGAAGTTCATTTTTACTCATCATTCATAAAGGTAAACTTATTTATTCCATATGCATTACATCTTAAGCCTTTTTCAAACCTTTATTTGTTTTGCTTTTGATCAGTATGGCTTATAACTCAAGAACATTTCATTTCGAGTTTGAGTAAAGCACTGTTCAGACAGGATCAACATTAAAACTAAAAAAAGGCTTGAAATATGTCACTTCTTTATGTCCAATGCATATAAAATGTCTGTTTATTTGTTTTTTATTAAATTGTGACATAACTGGGACAGCCATGTGCTGGTGTTTAGGGATCCAGTTCAGTCCCAGGCAGGTCATGACTGAAGTGCCCTTGCAAACCAAACCCCAAGCTGCTCCTTGGACACCATGGATAGGGGCTGCTCACTGCTTCAGGCATGTGTCCTTACTGCCCCTAGTGTTCATGTGTGAGTGTGTGTGTATGTGTATGTGTTTCACTTCACAGATGGGTAAAATGTGGAGGTTAAACTCCTGTGTAAAAGCGCATTGACCAGTAATTGTGCACATTTAAATGAACTTTTTCACGTATTTCATGACTCTAAAACCTAAATTTAGCTACACTGTAAAGTACGAAAAGTCAATTAAATAATTGTTAATGATTATTTATAATGATTGCAATATGTATGTATGATGGTGATGGGCCTACTCGGGGTTTACCTGGTTATCAAATTGAAAACCTTCCTGCATTTCATAATAATACTCCAATATGAAATGTGGGATACCTTGACTACTGTGTGGGTGTCCTCTGTAATTTCAGAGACGTTATTATAGAATATTAATAATATATGTGTATTTTTTTAAGTTTGAAGTTACCAGAGAGCAGGGTTCCCTGGCAGGCTTCACACTTGCTCTGGAGCTGCCAACACTCTGCGGACTGCCTTCGCAGATCTCTGCACAGCTTCCTGTTGTGGAGGAATCTTGGGAACAGCTGCTTCACTAAAACAGAGACATCACATAGCAAAACCTGGGATCACAATGTTTTACACTAGTCAGCTACTATGTTGAGAGATCTCTGGACAGGTTTGTAGGACCTTCTTTATTTATACAGTACTAGCATTCAAATATCTGGAATCACTTACCATATCAAGACCATTATTAGACCATTAAGACCATAACCATTATTAATTAAATTATAAAAGCACTGTAATTGTGGTAAGCTGAACAACATCTCAGAATGCTACAACATGTAGACTCTTGATGCCAGCAGCTTCAGGTAAAGTGCAGACCGACCATCAGAATGGGGGAAATCTGATTATAGTGATTCTGAGCATGGCATTACTGTTGTTTGTTTTTAATGGTATTTATAGCAGGGGTGTCCAAACTACAGCGGTCCATTTTTAATTGGCCCGCAAAATTTTTTATAAATAGAATAGAATATGGCCCGTACTTCAACTTTTGCTTGAGTGTAGTGCACTTCTTAGTTTTAACACCAGGGGGAGCTGCTGTTGGTCAAGGCAGTTGCTCCACCAAAAGGACAATCACAGAAGAAATTTACATGTTTATGCGTATTTCTTGTTAACACACAGAGTACTCACCGCTGTGCACAGCACACACACTGCACACGCAAAGTCAGCTGATCTCATCTGATGCAGATTTGCTCCTTGATCAAGTGTCATTTGTCCGGATTTTTGGCACGAGTGGTGTCAGATCAGCACCGCAGCTGGATGTCCTGATTTACATATCCAGCGCAGCTGATACCAGAATAATTTACTAAAGTTATATGCACTCCTGTTATTAAGTCCAGTTCAGTCTGTTAATGTTGAAAACCGTTTCAAGTGAACGTTAATAGGTGTGTTGCTTAGCCTAATAACTTAAATAACAAGCTTGAAATGTACCCGTCCCATTTTCCCCTTTATTGTTTTTCTCTGTGCTGTAAATCTTCTGTCTAAGAAGAAATCTGAGGCTGCTGTTCTGAGAATGAGCTACCAAAGCTTTTCCTGAATAAATCAGTAAAGATCCATTTATGGAAAGCTGTGATGAAGGCAATTTTGTCTTTAATTATATTTAACAATATAACATATTTGACCACTTTTAATTGATTTTTCTAACTTTAATACACTAAAGTTAAGGCTATATACCTAATTTATAGTAAGTGGCCCAGCCCCTCCTATATTTTTATGTATGTGGCCCTCAGTGAAAAAAGTTTGGACACCCCTGATTTATAGCATCTGATCTCCTGGGATTTTCAATAAATATTTAGGCCTGGTGGTTAGGTCTACTGACCAGAAGGTTGCTGGTTTGATCCCCATGTCAGGAAATGACTGAAGTGCCTTTTAACAAGGAACTATCCCTGTTAGTGTGTGTGTGTGTGTGTAAGAACAGACAGTTGGCAGACTGGTTAAGCTGACAGAAAGGCTATGGTAACTCTGACAGCCACTCAGTTGTGATAATCACTGCAATTGTGGTGAGCAGAAAAGCATCTCAGAATGCACATGACGAACCTTGAGGCAGATGGGCTACAACAGCAAGTAAGGAGTTCCAGTTATGTTAGCCAAGAACAGAAAGCTGAGACTGCAGTGGGCACAAGCTCACCAAAACTGGACCAAGATTGGAAAAATAGTCTGCTCTGAAGATTCTTGATTTTTGCAGAGACATTAAGATGTCCAAATCTGAAGATCAGAATTTGGCATCAAAAGCATGAATCCATGGATCTAGTCTGCCTTGTGTCAGTAGTCCAGGTTGGTGGAGGAGGTGTAATGGTGTGGAGAATATTTTCTTGACTCAGTTTTAGGCCAATTAATGCCAGTCAGTCATCAGCTGAATGCCATAGTCTGATGATTGTTGCCGACTATGGGCATCCCTTCATGACGATGGATATTTTCATCTTGATAATGCACAATGTCACAAAGCAAAGGACATGGTTTGATTTTCATGACAACATTGTTCTTCAGTGGCCTCCTTTGTCACCTGACCTGAATCGAATAGAACTCCTTTGGCATGTGGAAGAACAGGACATTAAAGTTTACATGAAAAACCAGCAGGAACTGTGATGCAATAATGACATAAAACATTTTCAACATCTTGTGGACTAGATGTCACGAACAATTGAGGCTAGAAGGGAGTCCAGAAAAATATTTTACTTTATGTGTAATGAATATAAAATATATGTCAGTTTACATTTTTAAATTAAATTATGAACACAAACATTTTTGGAGATGCATTTCTTTATAAACACAGACAATACAGAGCTTTTGGATAATCATTTAGATGTTTTTTAACAGTAACATACCTCTTTTATTCTCTGCCTCCTCTATGGCACTGTGCAGGTTATCAAATGCCTGAGTGATCACAGCCCCAAACTCATCAGCCAGGCTCCTGCCGAAGTCAAAGAAGGACTCTACTACTTCATCCAGCCCCACACCCTGCAGGAAAACCGAGTCCAGTTCTTCATTGATGGGAGGCAGGAGTAGTTCACTCGGCTCATCCTCCTGAAGCTCTGGAGCAAAGGCCTTACGCAGTGCCTGGTCCAGCTGTCTTTGGAAGCGGGACACCAGCACCATGCTGCGGTTCACCAGGTTGCCTACTTTGGTCAGCAGGTTGCTGAAAGTGTCCTCAATCCTTACCACATCCAAGTTAGTGCTCTCTTCACTTTGCTTCATTTCAAGCTCTTCTTGAGTGCCTCTTAAACCAAAGCGGGTTTTCACCCTGCGGAAGAAGCCCTCTAGCTAAGAGCACAAGAAAAGTCAACTAGCAGCACAATACAGTCGTACATCATCAGATTGTAACACAAGTCCTAAAAGCAGAATAAAAAGAGACAAATCAAACAATGAGTCAAACGATATTAGACTTGGTCATTTATTTATTGATCCAGTATTATATGTCTGTGAGGGACAAAAGTATGTGAATCTCTGATTATCAGATCATTTGAAGGTACACTTTGAATCAAGTGTTGTCAATCAATGGCATGACTGTCTGTGTGACGATTTTCTTTGTGCCCTGTTTTGTTTAAAGAACAGAGATCTAGTTTGGTATTCACAACACATTTGTGGAAGTGTATCATGGCACAAACAAAGGAGATTTCTGGACCTCAGATAAAGTGTTGTTGAGGTTGGAAAAGGTAACAACACCATCTCCAAAGAGTTTAGATACCACCAATCCACATTTAGACAGACTGTGTACAAATGGAAGAAATTCCAAACCATTGTTACCCTCCCCAGGAGTGGTTGACCAACAAAGATCACGCCAAGGGCAAGATGTGTATTAGTCCATGAGATCACCTAGAAACCCAAGGTATCTTCTAAGCTACTAAAGGGCTCTCACATTGGCTCACATTGATAATGGTCAGGAGGCCACTATCAGGAGAACACTGTGGTGCATGAAATGGTTGCAATGTTCCAAAAAGAACATGCTGCCTGTCTGCAGTTTGCTGATAATCACATGGGCAATCCAGAAGGGTACTGGAACAATGGACAGATTTTTTTCTGGGCAAATGAGACTAAAATAGATCTTTTTGGTTTAAATGAGAAATGTTATGTCTGGAGAAAGAAAAATACTGCATTCCAGCATAAAACATCCTACCTGTGAAACACGGTGGTGGTAGTATCATAGTTTGGGCCTATTTTACTGCATCTTGGCCAGGACAGCTTGTCATTACTGATGGAACAATGATTTCCAAATTATACCAGCATTTTCTACAGGAAAACGTCAGGATATCTGTCCATGAGCAGAATGTCATGACAATGTTGGTCATGCAGCAAGACAACTTCAAGAACAAGTCGTTCTACCAAAGAAAGGTTAAAGAAGAATAACATGCATGTTTTGGAATGGCCCAGTCAAATGCAAAAGAAGTGTGGAAAGACCTGAAGCAAGCAGTTCATGGATTCCTCCAAGCCAGTGTGCAGGACTCATCAACACTTACTGGAACCGTTTACAAAGGGGTCACACCAGGTACTTAAGCAAAGCTTCACTTACTTTTGCCATTAGCAACATGTAAGGGTGCCTCATTTATTTGATTTGCTTCTCTTTGTGTAAGTGTGACATACATCTGATGTAGTTTTACATCAGATTTATGCAGAAATATTAAGAATTCTAAGGGGTTCACAAACTTTCAAGCACCTATCTTAGGTATATTTGGTGTCCTAAATTTGCTTCATTAGTTTAGCAAAGATTATGTACACTAAATATTATCCAAACTGCACATTTATATCAGTGTAATTACTTATAACCATATCAAATTTAAGAAATATGTAGACTATAAAAATATAAACATAACATCTCAAACAATTAGAATATCACGAAAAGGTTCATTAATGTTGATAACTGAATTCAAAAAGTTTAACTGTCCAATTTTTTTATTCATTGTATGTGAAGTGACATTTCAGGGCTTTTTGTTTGACTTCTACCTCATAAAAATCAGAAATCCAGAATCTAAAATTATTAGTTTGACTAATTTATTTAAACAGCATCAATATTAAACAAAAAGGCTTTGAATATGTGCCTTAAATATTTATAAATATTAATATTAAATATTATTTAAAATAACATTTTACCTTTTTGAATTTGTAAATTAAGAACATTAGTATTTATCCATATGTATCAGTGTCACCACAAAGTGCATGTTTTGATCAAGCTTTAAGCAAGCATTGGTACTATTTGACATTTGAACATAGCATGGCTCTGCATGGAGAGCCCAGACCTCATCATACCTTATTGGAGAAGGTAGCAAAGCCTCGGCGGCAAGTGTTGGTGTAGAAACTTTTGCAGGTGTCCTCCAAGCATGGCCTACATTCTTCCCATGATGACTTCAGAGTCTCCTTACAGTGCTGCTCTGCCTCATCCAGCTTCTTCACCACATCCTGGGCCATCTCTGCTGCCCCCTGGTGGCAGACACAGTATTTGATCTCAAAATTACTGTTCCATACCAAATACAGTGGTACATTGGGATACGACTACAGCAACACATTGGCAGCAACATACAATTTTTTTAAGATACGAGCTGCGACTCCGTCTGTATTTTTGTTCGAGATCCGAGGGAAATTTCAATCGTACTACAGTCGTACTACAAATGTGGACTAATGGAAAGCCCAAATCCCAGGATGGGAAACAATGTTCATCAATAGAGATGCATTATATGGGGCACCTCATTCATTGTGTCTTCTATAAATAATGTGGTATTAAAAAGACTTTGTCCTGCTTTAGTTGGAGCAACTGTCTCTACTGTCCAGGCAAAGCTTTCTACTCGCCTTTAGTGCACTGCTGTGAGGATTTTATTGCATTCAGCAATAAGTTTTAGTGAGGTCAGGATGTTGGGTGTTCATAACCACACCTTATCCCAGAAGTACTGGATGGAGCACCATCATTCACAGTTCCACTGCTCCACAACTTAATACTGGGGGGCTTTATACCCCTCTAGCCCACACCTGCCATTAGGCATGATGACAATAGGTTCATGTTTATCCGCTCCAGGTTAATGTTTATCTGCTGAGTCCTATTCTATCAGCAGTATTTCTCTACAGGGACTAGACAAGCTGTGTCTCTATGCAATTGCACATCTGTGTCAGCAATGCATTCATTAGAAGGGGTGTCCACAAACATTTGGACATATAGTGTACATTCCACCCCCTAGATCTCTTATCAAATTGTCGTTGTATTTATTCTGCTTCTGTCAGCATAGCCACTGACTTTTTTCTTCTCTCCACTGTTGCGAAGTGACTTCATCAGGTGCTCGTGCTTCTCCTCATTCCTGGCCATCACCTCCTTCATCTGCTTAACACCATAAAGGGCTCTCTTCACCTCCTCGTCCACCAGTTTTTCTCCTTCAAGAGAAAGTCCTGAGAAAAAAAACACAACTGTCAGCAGCCAGTATGTTTGCATAAAGTGAATTGCCAGCTAAGACATGCAAACACACAAAAAGCCTTATGTTAATTATAAATCAGGACAGGCCTTGCTAAGTCATCTACAAAGCATACAATATGTCATTGTGAACAACAGTACTGTCTTATTCTCCCATGTCACTCACGTTTGAGAGTGTCCACTGATACTGCTGTAGGATTGGGACCAGGAGCAGAGTGGAAAGACTCCAGAGAGGCTAACAAAGCCAGAGAGAGCAGCAGCACCCTCATCTTCTCCTCCCTCACAGTCTTTCCAAAACAGTGGGGTCTACTGGAAGAAAGTTCAATTTGTTTAAGAAGTGTTTAATTACACCAACATTCTAATCTAATCCAGGTTTGCGCCGTTCTGTTGATCACCCTGCATAAATCTTACACACCTGATTCAGCTAATGAAAGCTTTCAAGCTCATCTGAATATCAGACTCAGGTAGGTGTGTTGGGTCTGAACTCTTCAGGCTGGTATTTCTGCATTACCAGGATTGGGCTCCCCTGTTGTAATGAATTGTTGACCAGTTCTAGTCTTGTACCCGTACCCCACTCCACCTGTACTTTCCCTTCTCAGCCACAGTTATTAGTCATACAGTTACAACATCAAAAACATTTTGTTTTGGTAATCAGTTTGGCTTATAACTCATAAGAAATCCAGAATTTTGAATGATTAGAGTGTAAGTATTACATTATTATTTAAACAACATCAATATTAAACAAAAAAAGACTTAATTGAATTACTCAAACAGTATCATCATTAAAACACAAAAAGAAAACTTAGAACGAGTATTATTAGCTCATTATCAACCCCTTCTTGAGCTGACTGATGGTTCCTCAGTAGGATGAGTAATTTAAGCCCATAACTGAGAAACCATTCACTAAGAACATCCCACTGGTGTTTATCTAATATTATCTGTCTGATTGAGATGTACATTTTTGTGAAAATGCACTGTTGGACATGCAACATCAGGCAAGAAATGACATACTAAAGTGATGTTTGACACAGTGATATTGTATATAGTGCCTGAGCCTGGGTAGTAGACTGTGTAGACACTGACAGATAGTCTTTATTAGATGTTTCATCTTCTGAGAGTCAGAGCTAATAAAATAAGCACTATACTGACCACTAAGGGGCGCTGCTCCTTAAATCAAGTTCTTTAAATCCAGACTTAGAACGCTTATGTTCAGCACAGTTGTGTGATTTCTTTAGTCAAACACACTAAACCTGATGAGTTGAATCAGGTCAAGGGTGAATTTAGTAATTTTGCAGCCTTGGAAACAAAAATCAAGAATGGAGCTCCTGGAGTCAGGTTTTCACAGTATTTGTTCATTTTCAGTTTTTATTTGTATTGAATTATTGCATAGTTTGGTTTTCAGTGTAGCTCCAGTTTTAGTTTTAATCATTATCCTGAAGAAAGCTGTGATTGTAATTATTTAATATTTCTGGATTCTGTATGTTTAGATTTGGAAATGTATCAGATTGACTGTAGCTATCATGTAGCTTTCCTGTATGTAACAACTACTACATAGTCCACTACTGTGCTGGTTGTTGGGGAAATTATTGAATATAATCTCTACAAAATCAGATGACGGCCTTTATAAAAATATATTTCAGCACTGGACATATGTGCTTACAGTGCTACAAACCGGATTCCAAAAAAGTTGGGACGCTATACAAATTGTGAATAAAAACTGAATGCAATGATGTGGAGATGGCAAATGTCAATATTT
>BRDA01004796.1:0-30049 GCA_036984385.1 Crenuchus spilurus
GAGATTGACAGTCATGTTTAATTTCTTCCATTTTCTAATAATTGCTCCAACAGTGGATCTTTGTTCACCAAGCTGCTTGGCAATTGCCCCGTAGCCCTTTTCAGCCTTGAGAAGATCTCTGGTGTCTTTGGACAGCTCTTTGGTCTTAGCCATGTTAGTAGTTGGGAGTCTTACTGATTGTGTGGGGTGAGCAGGTGTCTTTATGCAGCCATCAACCTCAAATAGGTGCTTCTAATTTAGAATAATAAGTAGAGTGGAGATGGACTTTTTCGAGGCGGACTGACAGGTCTTTGAGGGCCAGAATGTTTGCTGATTGGCAGGTGTTCAAATACTTATTTGCAGCAGTAACACACAGATAAATTATTAAAAAATCATACATTGTGATTTCTGGATTTTTTCTTTTAGATTATGTCTCTCACAGTGGACATGCACCTAAGATGAACATTTCAGACCCCTCCATGATTTCTCAGTGTTAGAACTTGCAAATTTGCAGGGTCTTCAAATACTTATTTTCCTCACTGTGGATTTTTGAAAATGGCTATAGAGCACCAAAAAGGGTTCCTCTACTATTACAAGCTTGACATCATAAATACAGCAGAACCATTTTCAAAAGTATTTATAGAACCATCTATAGCAGATTCCTCATCAATCTGAAGAACTCTTTAACCATGCAAAGAACCCTTTGGGTTGTTTGAGTTTGCACAGTTCCATATAGAACCATTTTCTTTACTAAAGAACCTTTAAAGAACCATCTTTTTTAGAGTGTAATATAACAAATGATAAACAATGAAGTGTGCACCTGAAAACTTTGACCATACCTTTGCAAATGACGGCCACATCTTCATAGTGGTAGCAGTTGTGGATGCCCCAGCCCTGGTTGCCACACTGGCTCAGGTCAGTCTCTCTGCCCTTGCAGTCCACATTGTCCAGCAGAATGGGTCCAGAGCCCTGGCCAAACCTGGAGCTGCTGCCCACAGCCACAGCCATGCCACAGTCCAGCTGCCGGCATACCACGTTGGCATCCACCATATCCCAGTCGTCGTCGCAGACTGTGCCCCAAGTGTTGTTGTGCTGCACCTCCACGCGTCCCTCACACCGGCTCCTGCCATTCACCAGCCTTACTGTGACAGGGGAGGAAGAAGATGGTGGACATTCAGCAAGGGGACAGTGGTGAAGAATGTGCTTTAAATGCTGCACAGATGACTGTCAGAGTCCCACCACCACAGACATCTATACCTCCAGATGTAGGAAGAGGGCCACCTGCATCATAAATGACCTCACTCACCCAGCACACACACTTTTTGTCCAGTTCCTCTCAGGCAGGAGGTTGCGGAGCATCAAGTGTAAAACTACTAGATTGAGAAACAGCTTCATTCCAGAAGCAGTCAGACTGTTTACGTCACCTTAATCATGTATGGTCCCTTTATCCATGTTCATATGCCTTTCTAATACCCAAGGACGCTTCTACAATCAACACAATCCTTTTACACACTTAGACCTCAATCACACACACCAATGAGACCCTCAACCAACAGCAACTATCCACCTGGAGGACAGCACTGAGCACCAGGGAGGATCATCAAGCCATATCTGGGCATACACATTCATACACACCACACAGGGTCATTTAGAGCCAATTCATCTGACCTCTTTGGACTGTGGGAGGAAACCAGAGCTCCGGAGGAAACCCACACAGACACAGGAAGATGGGGACTTGAAGATCTCAGCACTGAGAGGTGAACATGCTAACCACCATTAGATGGAGAAATAATGAGTCTTAGAGCCTGCTTTGCCTGGACCGTCACGTAAAGTCTACTTACAGACAGGTGACACCTTTTGAAATGACCAAAAATAATTCTGGTTGTTTATAGCATAATACCATCTATTTAATGTATATATATATATATATATATATATATATATATATATATATATATATTTTTTTTTTTATTTATTTACAGAAATATGTAATTTAGCACAGCTGTGAGGTGCTTAAAAGAGATGGTTTATTTGATGCAAAATCTTTTTCCCTCCAATTTTTCCTCCCAATTGACCCACCCATTTGTTAGAACTCTACCAATCACTTGTAATGCCCCTGACTGTAGGAGGGTGAAGACTAGCACAGCCTCCCCTGATGCATGTGAAGTCAGGCTCCGCCTCTTTCCAACTGCTGCTGATACATCATCACTGGGCAGCCAATGGAGGAAAGCGCTTTATCCCCCAGTTCTGATACATCAGCTAACAGAAGCCTGAGCCAGCAGACATTGTATGGTAGTAGTGACGAGGAAAGAACACCATCTACTCACCCAGAGAGAGTTCTTTTCTCTAATTTTGCTCTCTCAGGCCCCGGCTGCTGATGGCAAGCAGTATGACTGGGATTTGAACTCACGATCCTCTGATTATAGTGTCAACGCTTTAGTCTGCTGACTCATGCAAAATCTTGAATTAGCAGCTTTTCTGTATCTTATAAAATAAGAAAGTCATGAATATATCAATGGAAAAAATTGCCGCAGATCCCGCCGGTGTGTCCAGAGTATTTAAGAGTTTATTCTAGGACACTGTGGCTGTGATTGAAGTTTTCTTGCACGTTGTTCCTTATTTGTAGGATTTTATAGAGTAAATGCACAAGTAACGTAAATAAGTAATGATATCAGACTTTCCAGAAAGGAAAAAGTAAAATCCACTTTCAACTTTTTTAGTTCCACAATTCTACTAACATCCATTTTTACCCTGTTCTTGTGTGCAGTCCAGTGGTTAAAGGTCTTAGTGTCTGAGAGTCCGCTTTAATGGTAGCTAATAGCATCAATAATGCCTAATCCTCATTGATTTACGGCACAAAATAAGGCCAAATATGAAATATGACTACCCAAAATGAATAAGATGGAAGGAAGAGAGAGAGAGAAAGGGAGAGAGGTGGCACAGCAGTGGAAGAGGGGATTATGTAAATTGAGAGCAAGGGGAAGTGACCTGTTTTTGTGCCTTGCAGGCTCTCTCTCTGTCTTATTTTTTTAGACCCACCTTTTTAATGTGTGTGTGTGTGTGTGTGTGTGTGTGTGTGTGTGTGTGTGTGTGTGTGTGTAATGAGGCGTGAGAATGCACTCACCTCGCGATGTTGAACCCGTTGTGCTGTTATTGGCTGAGAGAGAGAGAGAGAGAGGGAGAGAGAGAGAGAGAGAGAGGGCCAGAAAGAGCGAGACAAAGATATTTGGTCAAATTATTTGTTGAAAGGAGGTTCTTGGCCTTCCATACTTACAGTGCTCTGTATCTACTATATCTGTTTTCCTGTAATTTTAGACTGAGCAAAGCAGGAAGCCAATTTGGCTCAGTTAGAGTCCAGAGCAGACGTATACATAGTCTTGTGCCATCAAAAATAACATCTATTGTATTAGAAATGAACTAGTGAGATGTTAGCATGGGATACTCACTGGGAAATGATCGTCTGGTCACTTTGTGGTCTCCTGCATGGCAATAAATGAAATGGGTATAAAGTATTTAGTAAACAATGAAAACTATCTGAGTCCCAGTGTAGAAGAAAAGGGAACTTTCAGATAAATCTAGATTAAAAATGATCATTCATAGTCTTAATAATCCGCTGAGATGGTCCTGATGCTGCACTTTAACTAGAAATGTATCATATATATATACACACACACATCTGCTCTCAGATGTGGTCTTGGTAGATTCTGGTCTACAGACAGCAGACAGACACTTTACCTGCTGTCAGAGGCTAGACGCCCACTAGCAACCATTGTAATGGGGCAGATACTACATTGCTGCTACCAGTTCCAACCTTAAAAAGGAATTTCATCCATTTTTCAAAAAAATCTGGGCTGTATTTTATCTTAGAGCATCCTGCATGTACCTGACACATTTAATGGCTTGAGATGCCTGTTTTTTTTTCACCAGCATTGTTAACAAACTCTAAAAATGTACTATTTTACACCTGACCGGCCCAAATAATTTTATTGTTGTCATGTAGAATTTCTTGAAATTCTTTGGAATTTCGGAATAATTGTGAGTATTCCCATTTAAATTGAATAAACACATGTAAGTACTTATAAAAGTAATACTTAGACTAAGCCTACACTTTTAAACAAGATGGTTCTACAAGGGTTCATTAGTAAAGAAAATTTTGAGTCATTCTTTGGATTGATAAGGAATGTGTTGTAGATGGTTCTCTATAGCACCAAAAAGGGTTCTTCTATTATTACAAGCTTGATAGCAGATCTCTTTTTGGGGCTATATATTTTCAGAAAGGTTCTTTACAGAACCATCACATTGCTCATCAAGCTGAAGAACCCTTACACTGTGAAAAGAACCCAATGTCTAGTGGTTATCGAGTGTACTCACCGGGCTGCAGTGGTACAGTGAAGGTCAGCAGCAGCAAGGCCATTAGAGAAATGATAACACACGTCGTGGACTTCCAGCGTCTACAAACGCTGTTCAGTTCAGTTTGGTCTCGCATGGCAGTCTGAGGAAGAACCCACCTGGACAGCTTAACAAGCACATACAGTCAATGCATCAAGCATCATACTCCATTCATTACACCTTTGTCTTGTCTTCTGTATTCCTTTCTTTTTTCTTCCATAAAACCTGCCCCTCATATACTGCAACAGACCATAAACACCACTGTCACCTCAGTCTCTGGGTTACTACTGAACTTCTCTCTTCTCTGATTGGACAATGCCTTCTCACATAGTACACTGGCTTAAAAAAATACAATAACAATGGTAACAACTGATTTTAGGCCTTCAGGCCAATGGCCGTAGATAGAGTCCCACATTACTCTGTGCTTCACATGGATTGTATTGGATAATGCACAAGTTATCCCTCTGTAGTCTGAGGGTATTTCAGACACTCTGATGTAGTCTGACATGTCGTAACTTTTAAAAAATTACACCCACCTAAAATTATTTGTTTACAAAATGTTACACAGGCTTTTGTTCAGCACAAACTCAGCAACAACCGTGTCAAAACAGTAAGAGTGTCATAAATCTATATTTTGATTAAATCTGCTCTAAACTTAGACTTTCCAAAAACCTAATTTTAGATGTGCTGATATATTGTGAAAACACACTCTAAACATTTCTAGCCAAGACTTTTGAGCTCAGAACTGAATAAACAGAGGTGTTGTCTACACACTGGTCATTACAGTTTTTAGAAACTGTATGTGGTTTTATTTCTAAAGCTTAACTAATGTTAATGTGACACTCTGTTTTCCTCAGCCACTAACCCTATATTGAATATTTATGAGATAGGTGTGAGGTGTGTGTTCTTTGTTTAAAGTGACCAAATGGGAATTTTCACACATTTCTCAGTCGCTAATCCTCCACTGGCATGTGCCAAACTACCATGTTGTTATCAAATGAATGGCAGATTGCATGAATGGATGGGAAAGAAAGCCTCACGTTCTGGCCTCTGGGAATTTATGCTTCTTTCACAAGAATTTAAAGATCTATTTAGATTCAACCTATACATATTTGAAAACTAGACCCTTTAATGTTTCCGGGGTATGTTTTGTTTTGTTTCTATGATAAAATTTCATAGAGTTATATAAGTGTTTTGGCAGAATTTCAGTTTTATACTGCCGGCAGGAGTATAGTAAATGATGTTCATTAAATTTCAAATACCGAACAGGGTTGTAGTGATTGCGGTGGAGGCAGCATGAGGGTAAGACTGAATTCACACATACAAAATCAAGCTTATGAAATCATATACATTAAGTTGCTCTTGTAAATCAGAAGATGTGGTGCACTATGAACTACAGTAAAGTTTAAGTTGAAGAACGGGACTAAATATTTGTAAATGAAGGGTTTATTCTGTATGTGGATCCATTTTTGTGAGAATTGTTTACAAATTCAAAGAAGTGTGTGTAATGTTGATTGATTGGCATTTGGCATTCACCCATCTAGTATTTGACCTGTTGGAGTGTGAGGTCGACCCATTTCCCCAGGCCTCCATACACGCTACAATGCATACATCATACAGAGCCATTACTGAGACTACAAACTAAACTAGTTCACTGAGTACAAATGAGATGATGATGAGATGAAGGCCAGTCACTGTGCTCACTCAAATTGTCGCAAATTACAACCTCATTATCTGCAAGACCCATATTACACAACTTCAGTACATTAAATGCTACTTCATTAGTTTGAGTCCTTGATTACCAATGAAATTATGGTAGTTATTTAAAAAAAAAGTTCTGGACCACTATAGTGTTGTGATGTCACATAACCACAACCATTTTCTCCATATTCTTTGGTCAAAGAGTTTCCAGGAAGATAATTAATACCAAATAAACTAAGGTTTGCTTTAAGTTCAAAGCAATAACAAATTGTATAGTGAAGTACAAAGAAAAAATTAGCCACATTCACATTTGATACAAGCTTCAAATACTCTATGATATTCTGCCATCAGTAAGTAGACTGACTTGGGTAGCCAAATGCAAACAAATACTCAAATAGTTCAAAGTACTGTAGTTCAAATTTTTTACAATGAAGTAAATGTACGTTTCAGCATCCAAACTATTTTTATTTTAGACTTTTCTTAACTGGATAAAGCTTTGATCTACCCTCAGGTAAAATAGCTGTTAGCTAAATCAACAAAATGATAACAGGCTAATATGCTTCTCTAAAGCTTTCTGTGAAATTTCAATATACACAGTAACAGACCATTACATTCATCAGAAGCTGGTGAAAACATTAATAAAATATTATTAGCTTGGTGTTAGCAAAAGCTCTAGCTGGAATTAACATTATGATTTCTGTGGTAGAAAAGGCTAGTAGTGTCTATAAATAAATAATTAATATAAAAAATATTACGTTACTCACAGGAATATTAGTTTAGATAGTTTTGGGTACAGAGGCAATCTGAATAACCACTCAAAAGCTTGGTACTTCTCCAGCTAGTATAATAAAAGTTACTGTTCATGTTTTAGCTTCAAGTGATTTGTGAGGGGGAATATATGAATAAAACATTATTAGCTTGGTGCTAGCATAAGCCCTAGCTGGAATTAGCATTATGCTAGTCTATTTGCAGTAGAAATTCTAGTAATAAAGAAAATTCTAAGTGTCTCCATTAAACTTTACAATAACCAACTGTAGCTACAATAGAGTCAGATGTGTGTATATGTTATTTGTCAAAAATATGCTAATCACAGGGATATTAGTTAAGATGGTTTGGGGTACTGATGCAATATCTTTAACCACTCAAAAGCTTGGTAGTTCTCCAGGTAGTATAATAAAATTTACTACTCTTTTTTTAGCTTCAAGTGATTTGTAAAAACAAATTTGAATAAAACATTATTAGCTTGGTGCAAGTATAAGCCTTATTTGGAATTAGCTTTATGCTAGTCAGTTTGTATTTGAAAAGGCTAGTAATAAAGAAAACTGAAAGTGTCTTCATCAAACTTTGTGATAAAATAATTACCTATGATAGCTATAATCCAGTCAGATGTGTACACAGTGTTATCTGTCAAAAATATTATGTTAATCACATGAATATATGAATACTAGTTCAGACAGTTTTGGGGAATAAGACAATCTGAATAACTACTCAAAAGCTTGGTACTTCTCCAGCTAGTATAATAAGTTATTTTACTACTTTTTTTTTTTTTTTTTGCTTCAGGTGACCTTTGGAAAAAGAAATATGAATAAAACATTTGTGCTAGCAAAAGCCCTAGGTATAATTAACATTATGCTAGTCTGTTTGCAGTAGAAAAGGCTAGTAATGTCTACATTAAACTTTGTTCTATATAAAGTCTCTTTTGAGACTTGCTAGACCAATTATGTCACATTATCAGCCACAGCTAGCCCAAAAGACACCATTTGCATTTAAATATTAACCAGCTCTAGCAGGCAATATGGCAGCTCAGGCTTGCAATGACTGCAACACCCTAATGTCATATGATCGAAAAAACAAGATCAATGCCAAACAATTTTAACTACTTATAGATAAAGTGACACGCATTGATTCAAGGTCTGGATTATAATGTACAGTAAAACCTTGGATTCCATCATTAATGTGTTCTAAAGTGCCTGATAACCAAAACAAACAATAGCTGAAGCCATTTTTCCCATATGAAATAATGTAAATCTAATTAATCTGTTCCAGACGCTCCAAAATATTAACAAAAATACATTTTATATAGAATAACTATAGTTTTACATACAGAACACAATGAGAAATAAATACTAAAAAATAATGAAATGGATAAATGAACATTTAACATCACTCTTACAGGTTTATGCTCTGTTTTAGAGTGTGCCGGTGTGGTCCAGCCAGCAGCCTTTGTTTTGTACACCCATTCTCAGAGATCTCAGCTGAGAATTATTTGTTATTTGTTTTCATACCCATTTTCAGGCGGTAGCACTGTGCACCGTTGATTTAATATGATGTGTTTTGCATTGTTTTGAGTGTTATTATTTGGGTGCTTATCTAACATTTTAGTTAGTTTTTTTTTTTTTGCCAGAATGAACAATGAACATGTACGTTTGTGCGTTGGTGGATGCTTTGTGTTCACAAAATTTGCAACAAGTCACATGGGTATGCCAATAAACACCGGGCAGATGAACGATAATTGGGGAAAAAATTTCCCCCAAAAAGTCGATGATAACCAAATTGTACGATCAGGGCAAACGATAACCGAGGTACCAATATATTAGGTACTATGTCAACAATTGGTTCTTGTAGACAAAGTGCTAGATGCAGGAGACATCCCCAGGTACGCACACCAAATTGTTATGGTCATAATACCGGGTTGGAGCATCTCTGAAGGTATTTTGGTCAACAGTGGCTTTCAAATTCCCCAAATCCTAATGAAGCATCTACAGGATGTGCGAGAACAACAAATCTAACTCACGTGGGTTCATTTCAAGACTTACAGGACTTTAAGTGTCTGCTGCTAACATCTTGGTGCCAATACCATTTTCAGAAGTCTTGTAGAGTCATTCCTCGGTGGGTTGTTTTGGTGGCATGTAGTCTATTAGCAGAACTTTTTAGACATCTAAATATCTTCTGTGAGCGACCTGAGATGACATTCCCACTACCACTGTGATTACTATTCAAACTCATACTTTCATAAGAAAATGGCTCACTATGGTATACTTTGACCACATTACTGTAAATTGGCAACATTTACTGTAAACTATTGCCAAGAAGTAGTGCAGTCCTGAATAAACGTTCATGCCTGTGAATCCATGTGACCTTTTTTTTTTTTTTTTACCCATTTTTCCATTTTTGTTTTTCCCAAATCCCCCCTGACCTTCCACTGGAATGTAGGCGAGCAGCAGGATCGGGCTCAGGATCCCAGGGCGACCAGAGAATTTGATATTCTGGCCAGGCAGATAGTGGACATTCCGAGGCTGAGGAGGCACAAAAAGTCGTTTCTGCTGCCTGTGGCCGCCATCGGCGGGGCCTAAGCGCTGCTTCCTGTGAATCTGTCACTGGGGCTCTCCAGAACGCTTAGGCAGCTGATGACACCAGCGGGGCGCCTCTCGTCTCTTGCTCTCTAGGCATGGGGGGGCAGGTGAGGGGGGTGGTCCGAGGGAAGCAGAGAGGAAGGAAAGGATACTGTGTGTCTGCAATCACCTGCCCACCTCCTGCTCAAAGGAGCTATGTGTTCTGTATCTATGTCGCGTTATGGTAAACATTTGTCAAGCTCTGAGTCCATGCTACCATTAGAGCATCACATTTCAACCTGTTACCTCTGTGCTCTGCCATAGTGGTCCCACATCCCAGATCCAGCTCTGACTCATCTGATTTAACACTTGGTGAGTTCAGACTGAATAATCAATAACTGGGCTATCAGCACCGGAACAGTAAAACTATTATTATCATTTCAACCTCATGCATTTCTCATAAAACCCCAATCAGCACCTCAGGCAGCAGTTTCCTTACTGAGGACCCTACTTATGTTGTCTTTGCACAGCTTCCTTCTTACTTAGACTGAGCTCTGCTTCAAAAATGCCCATCACAGGCCCCTCAATTAGGGCCTGACCGATGTCTTAACACTGCTGTGGACCGTTCTTGCAAAGTGCTGCGAGGCGGCAGACAAATGCCTCAGTTATGAGGCATGAAAAATAATCTAGTCCTCCAATGTTGTGTTTTTCAATACGCCATTCATGGCTGGATGCAGCACGGAATCGCGAGGGAATAATGTCGCCTTTTGTGTCGCCCTGCGCTTCCCCTCCCTCTCCTTTCCTCTCTGACTCTGAGAAACAGCTGAAAGATCTAGGGAGCACACAAATATGTCCCCGTTTAAAACATAGAAAACACAGGGAAGAGGAAGAGTGACTGGAGAGTGTCTCAAAAATTGGGCTTTCGATTTTCTGACGACCTTCAGGGACCTTCAGGAGTTAATAACAGTGTACCATTAGCAGTCAAAAAGAAGTGAAATGATCCCAGTGACAACATCAAGTCCCATTCTTTCCATCAGTGGGGCGGCAGTTGCACTGAACAGACCCAAAAAGTCGCTTATGCAACTCGTCTATTACATTGTGAACCACGTTTTTCAAGCTTATTTTGGATTAAAGGCTGAAAATAATAAAGAACATGATTAGGAGCCACGATGCACAAAACTCCCCGTTGTAGAAATGTTTTAACGACTTACAAAAGCAAACAATGAGAAGATCATTAACATGTGAAACGTACCTCAGATAATTGCAGGGTTTCTTCCCCACCACAGAATCCCCACAAAATCACCAAAAAACCCCCAATACCCGAGTTTGTCCTGTGATTTCAGACAGCTGGTACCTCACTGCTGTCCACCTGTCGGAGTCAGACATGAAAAAGCTGTGCTGGAGAAGGAGGAGAAAAAAAAGTCATCCAGCCACACGGATATGGGGTCTTTCATCTCTTTAACCTTCAGAGGCTATAAGTACCTTGCCTCCACTCCTGTAGGTTATGTAAACCCAAAAAAGGCATCGCCATTGTATTGTATGTTAATGCATTGCTCTCGCACCGGCTCCCCGCCTGCTGTGGACATAAAGAATAGACAGAGGGCAGGAAAAGACCGCTGAAAGCCAACCCTTCATAGGTACCTAAGCATCTCTAGTTTCAGGCTGGGCTTTCAGAAGACACTGTCGTGCCCATGTGCCTGCGCGTATCTCAATATGTCTGCATTTATATTCATGTGTTTATGCAGACACTCTTATCCAGAGTGGCTTACAAATACAATGATATTACATTTGTAGCTTTAGGAGTGTTGCCCAAGGACGGCTTATTGGTACAGTGTTTGAATGCCCAAACCAGGTATTGACATGCCACGTGGTGGTCAGTGAAGGTGCCCACCACACTATAGCAACCATTGTCTAAGTTAGTTGCACAGACTTTGTGGATGGGCAGAAGGACAGATTGGCAAAGGGAACATTTTCACACAGATTTCCAGAGTAAATCACACCTGATAAAATAATGCTTTTGCATGCTTGGCTTGGGTAAATGTAATTTAAGAAGGTTTTTGGGAAAATTCAGAAGATCTAATCATGGCAGGTGTTGAGGAGTTGCAGTGCTAATAACAGGAAATGAGGCTCGTTCTTAGCTGTAGAACTGCTACATTGGCAAAACGTTTAGTCAACTTTAATCTAATATACTGCCCAGTCTTTGGGTGGCACGGTGGCTTAGCACCTTCACTTCTCAGCACTGAGGCCTGAGTGGGTGGAGTTTCCATGTTCTTCCCGTGTCTGTGTGAGTTTGGATTGGCGCCCTGTCCTGGCCTTAGTTGGGATAGTGTAATGCCCTGCCCTGCGCCCAGTGAGGGGGTAGGAGACTAAACGCGACTCTGATTAGGATTAAATGGGTGTGATAATGGATGGATGGTAGGGGTTGCTGCTTCTTGCCAGTGTGTGTGGTTTGTACTGATTGTAAAGCATCCTTGGCTATAAGAAAGATGCTGTTGACTACTAAGCATCTTTTGTTGCAAACCCGACTCAGTCATGGAGACTCTTCCTTTACAACACCCAGAGAATTCAACCTTTTCTCTCCGGAGAGGCCACACAGGTGCTTGTTCAGTCCTTCGTCATTCCAAGACTAGACTACTGCAACTCTTTCCTGGCTGGTCTCCCTATGAGAAACTGTCATACCCTTGAAACTGATCATGAATGTGGTGGTGCGACTTGTCTTCTCTGCGCTGGCTGATTTAAATCCCAGACATTGGCCTACGAATGGACCATCTCCTCTGTACTTGATGTCAATGTTCTCCCCCATGTCTGCGTGGGTGTCGAAGAGTCACCTCCTACAGAAATCTCTGTGTGAACAGCAACACTTAGTGGCTAGTATGTGCCACTGCATACAGGCAAACTGCTAGTCCTAGAGCAGGGGTAGGCAACTCCAGTCCTGGAGTGACGGAGTCCAGCACAGTTTGGTGATGTCACTGCTCTGACACTACAATTAAAGATGCTAATTGCCCTCTGAGTTGAATCAGGTGTGTTTGATCAGGTAGATCACCAAACTGTTCAGGAAACTGGCTCTCCAGGACTGGAGTTGCCTACCCCTGTCCTAGAGGTTCACATAATTAATGATAAGAGATTGTCATAATTATAATGATAAAAATGATACATTATATGTTTATATATATATATATATTTATTAAAAATATATTCTTTTTTATTATTTTAATATAAAATATATAGATAAAAGGAGTAAACGGTAAATTATATTTTTAGCCATTTTTAAGACTATTTAAGGCCTAATCGTCATAATATGTATATGCACTAGCGCGTAGTAACCACAGAGGGTCGCTGTTTGCATAGAGATTTTTTCCTTCTGGCTTCTTGACTCGTTCTCCGCCGGACATTAGATTGTAATGGGACGTTTGATTCAGTTTAATTAACCGATTCCTCAGAATCAGATTCTTCAGAACCCGACTCAACGTCTGACTAATTTGTGTTCGACAATGGACAGTTAAATTTTATTTTCATTTTCTTTATACAGTGTTGTTGTATTTTAATGAAGTGTGTGTATTACAAAACAAATAGAATTGTCGCTGTGAAGATGCTATTGATTCAGTGAATCGATTCTTTAAAAGAGCCGTTTGAAAGCACGATTCATTTACGGATCCATGGAAGCAACTGGTGCTTGGCGGCGTCTTCGGAGTCCAGTCTTGAGCCTCCGGACTAAACGAGGCAGGTTCGTTACCCGGGCGGGTTTATCAGAGTTTATCTGTTTGAAATAAGTCCGTAAAGCTGTGGATGACAATAAAATGAGGAATATTTGAGGAGTCGTGCGCTCTGAAGCTGGATTTGAGGTAAAAGAGTTTGTTTGGCGAGCAGGAGACTACCAGCTAGTCAGCTAACGGGCTGAGAGATAGCAGAATATTACGACCACCTACACAGCAGCGGGAATAAGTGATTTGATCAGTGGAGTTACTGTATTACCCCGCCTTTTAGACACCACTCTGCTGCAACTGACTAGTGTGCGCGCGTATTTATACACGCAGTAAACAATGTCACGTGGCATCCGTGACGTCACGGGCCCAGTTAATTTCAAATCAGGCGCTTAATATGACTTTTTAATACATACATGTTGAAAAGTATGTACAGTATATACACTTAGTACTTGGTCGGGGCTCCTTTGGCATGCAGCGTGGCATGGAGGTGATCAGCCTGTGGCACTGTTGAGGTGGTATGGAAGCCCAGGTTGCTTTGATGGCGGCATTCAGCTCGTCTGCATTGTTGGGTCTGGTGTCTCTCATCTTCCTCTTTTACAACAGCTCATAGATGCTTTATGGGGTTTAGGTCAGGTGAGTTTACTGCCCAGCACAGTGATACTGTGGTTATTAAAGTAGGTGTTGGTACTTTTGGCAGTGTGGGCAGCTGCCAGGTCCTGCTAGATAATTTAAATCCACATTTCCACAAAGCTTGTCAGCAGATGGAAGCATGAAGTGCTCTAAAATGCCCTGGTAGACGACTGCGCTGACGTTGGACTTGATATAACACAGTGGACCAACACCAGCAGATGACATCACTCCACAAACCATATATATTATAAAACATATACATCACTTTATATTTGGAGAACCTGGGTTTTGTCCCAGCTCTTGAATGACAGTATGTTCATTCTGCTTTAATGCCAGATACATTAGTCATGATGATTTCACTGTTATCTCCATCACTGTGTCCTTATCCTCATGATATGTTTATCTCTTCAGCATCCTTAGCTAGATTCTTATTGTAGTCAGTTGTGCTGGACCACTGTGTGAAATATCTAAAGTAACTATAAGCAGGCTTATATATCACAAATTGAACAATTGAAGCAGGATTCATACTGATATATTAATTGTAATCTGCTTTTAAATGTTTTTCAGAATCCTGTGAAGAAGAGTGCAGTACGAGGAGCGTAGTCCTCAGGTAAGCCTTCATATATGTACTAATCCTTCACTGGACACACGGATTAAGCCTGTTGCACGTCAATAAAGACCTCTCTTGTCTGGGTGCTGGCTAAACAGTGCTAATGTGTGCTGCATGAATACTACTGCATGCTGAATGAATGCCATGAGAATAGGATACTATTTTCAGAGAGACAGGAAGGGGAAAGTGAGCTTCCTCTGATTCTGATTTCTTTCCTATAGTGCAGTTAACCCCCTGGAGTCTGAGGGTGTTTCAGACATTCTGATGTAGTCTGACATGCCTTGACTTATTTTTTTTTTTTAAACAAATTACACCCATCTAAAATTATTTTTTTACGAAGTGTTGCACAGACTTTTGTTTAGAACAAACTCAGCAACAACAGTGTCAAAACAGTAAGAGTGTCATAAATCTATTTTCTGATTAAACCTGCTGTAAACATAGACTTTCCAAAAACCTGTTTTCAGGTGCTGATATATTGTGAAAAAACACACTCTAAACATTTCTAGCCAAGACCTTTGAGCTCAGAACTGAATAAACAGAGGTGTTGTCTACACACTGCTCATTACAGTTTTTAGAAATTTTAAATGGTTTTATTTCTAAAGCTTAATTAATGTGAGGTGACATGTTTTACTCATTCAGTGGTTCCTAAATTTCATATTTATGAGATGGGTATGAACACTCAAGGTGAGAGCTCTTTGTTAGGTTCACATTCCACACAATCCAAGGCCGGTAATCCAGCAATGGAATGTCTGAAATTACCATGTCACTTTCATATGAATGACCATATGAGGCAGGAAATTAGGTGGGAAAAAATGTGCAGCTGTCTGACTTGCTCTCAGAACCGTGTCTGCTTATTTAAGCTCCTTTCACAAATATCTAAAAATATATTTTGATTCAAACTATATATGAAAGTTAGACCCTTAAAGGTTTCTGGGGTCTGTTTAGTTTTGTTTCTAGGATAAAATCTTGCAGAGTTATATAAGTGTTTATGGATAATTTTGTTAATATGTTGCCAGCAGGAGACACGACTCCAGAGGGTTAACAGTGTTTCTGTAGTTATTTTGTTTGTTTATGGCTAGTGTGGTTTGTGAGCAGTTACAATATGCACAAATCCTGGCAAATTATGAAATGACTTTCTTCCTGTGTAGTTTAGTTGAGCTATAAACCTAGACCCCCATGTGTTGGTTTGAAGGCGCTATGTTGTGGGAGAAGGTTGTGAATAGGGATGCACCGAAATGAACATTTTTGGTTGAAGCCAAACAAAATAAAACATTTGGAAGCATACTGAGATACTGAGTTTTTAATTTATATAAATGATTATACAATTACTAACTAAACTATTTCCCAAAATCAGTCTTGTAGTTAGTCAGGAATTAATGTCTGTATTTTAATAAGTTGGTTTGACTATCATTAGGTTTAATAACATGAATTTAATTGATTATTTAAGCCAATAATATATGAATATGTATGAAGATGCATGTATGTTACATTATTACTAATATTTAATAAAATGATGAAAATGTCTTAAATGAATGATGTAAGTCACATGGATGTTTTGTGTGTTTAATGTGAGTGTCATTGGCTACAGACACTGAAACACTTCACATTTCTTCTGGTAATTGTGAGACGGTCCCTAACACTGCAGCCGCTGGAGCACAAACACAAAGCTAAGCGGCTGTATTCTGGCTTCATCATAACAAGTGTAGTTTAGTAAAGATTGTGCTTGTAGTTTGTCTTCTTCCATTTCAGCACCAAACTGTAACTGTGTTGGTGAATCTGTGTTTTGTTGGTCAGGAAAAGCACAATTCTGAATGTCCAAAAAGGTCACAGTGTCATTAACAACATCAGTGTTCAGTATCTTCACAAACCAAAAGTGTTTGTTTTTTGCCATTTTCGGCCGAGTAATTTTGGTAGCCAAATATTCTGTGCATCCCTAGTTGTGAACATCATTCTGTTTTCCTGTGTTTTGTTGGTTTATTGTGGTGTGTATCATTACAGGGGTTGAACTTTGTTTGATATCACCGTGGCAGTGGGTTATTTGGTTATGTGGGCAGATTATTATGATGCCCTGAGGCTCATGTCCTTATTGGGGGCGTGGGATGAACATAGTAAGCAGTTCCTGTAGTTTTGTTAAGTTTACTGCTGTGCATTACATGTAGTTCCTAAGGGCAGGGCAGGGGTTTTTCCCCATTAGCTCATTTACCTTTAATTAAGCAATAATACACAAGAGGGAGTGCTATAACGTGAGATTGGCACTACTGTGCCAAGTACTGAAGATCAGTACACCAGCGAATACATCTCACATTATAACATGATACTGGAGTGTATTGTGATTATACCACAGTTATGTTATCACTGTTTATTGTTAGATTTTAGTATAAAGTGGACATAAAAGTGGTTTGTTTATCAACGTTTCGCGAGGTAAAGTAGTTCCACTATCAGACACTCCACTCCAGCTTGATCATCATCAGACTGTGAGCATCAGTCACCATAGTCGAGGAACATCATTTACCAATAATTGTTTGTTATAAAGACAATAAATTGATGTTAAAGATGTTGTTTTTGGGTGTAAACTCTAAGTCTTTCATTAGACTGTCGTTGCTCTTCAACTGACCTGTAAATACACTAAAAGTCCAGTTGTTTTACTGTATTGTCTTTGTTTCTCTGACTTGTCAGGAGGGTGATGCTGTTTGTAACTTCTGGGGTTCTTGCTAGGTTGCATGTATGTGGCGGAGTAATACTTATAGAGCTTCAGTCAGAGTATCAACATGTCTCCCGGCCAATCAGATTGATCTGAAGCAGGATCGGAACTGTGATATAATTAACTTTAGCAAAACATTCTAATTGCACAACAAATAAATACATTTAGGATAGCGCTGGGTACTGAAATTCATTATTTTTTTCATAATGCTAAGCAAGTTATTCTATACCAAATTTCCGTTCCCAGAAAGTATGATTACGATCCAACAATTAGGCTATGATTACTGATGTCAGTGTTACTATAGGTTGTTTTTAATTAGAAGAAGGCATCAGAAAGTTAGGAATTGTTTTAAACTCAGCGAATGTCTCAATATTAGATTGTTTTGATTCTTGCGTAGGTCAGTTTTGACATCTGCATTCTGACTTGTGCTCATCTGTGCTCTTTCCAGTGAGCTTTCGGAGGGCTGGTCTAAATGCACGCTGCATGCTTGTGAACCCCATTGTCATCCTGCATGAAACCTGTTCTCCATCCATCTCTCCCTGCTGCATGCCTCCATCCCAGGCCTGACTAGGCCTCTCTCATTATTTTCCATTAACGCTATGGGTAAAGATGGCACTAACACTACACCCCATAATAATGTCTCCTCCAAGAAAGGCTCTCCTTTCCATAAACTTGACAGTGGACGCAGTCCTGATTTGTCTCGGGAATTGGAGCATCTCCGTGCTGCTCTGGAGGTGGAACGGAGCCGGAACCTGCAGGCACGCCGGCGCTTCTCCCTGGAGCTCCGGCGTCAGCGTGACAAAGCGAAGGAGGAGCAAGAGAGGGCGCTGAGAGAGCTGACTTCTAGGCACGTGCAGCAGAAGGCCCTGGAGCTTCTGCATCAGCGGGAAGCCTTGGAGCGAGAACGTGGCACTGAAATCCGTCGACTTTTGGGGCGGAAGCACCAGTGCCGTGACTGCGTCGCCCTCAGGCAAGCAGGGGAGCTGCGGCGCCGATTAGCCGATGAAATTGTTGGCATCGTGAAGCCTACGAGCCAAGTCAAAGCGGGTAAGACGTGGCCAGAGAACGAGCTAGGATGTAGAGGAAACGGAGCTATCTACCGTAAACTGGAAGAGCTGCTCAAGGTTCTGCATGGGGAGTCGGAAGGAGAGAAGGCTGTGCTTTTTCAGCACCTCCGACAGGAAGTAGAGCTGGAGAAGAGCTACTTTCTGTGCCACTTACTAGAAGCACACGGACACCCTTCGCTGAAGGAGGATGAAAATTTAACCAGGATTGTCAACAAGCCATCTCGGCTTAGGTCGAAGAGTTGCGTCCATTTGTTTAGCCGACCTGAATCGCCCAGCAAAGGAAAACCAAGCATCACCCGCTCATTATCCCAGCAATCCCAACGAGCTTCCCCATCGCCTGTGAAGGGTTCATCAGAGAAGAAGCAGTCTGATGAGACTCCTCGTTGCTCTTCACCACTGATTGAAAGGATCAGCAAGGAGGAGCCTTCACCCTCCCACCAAAGTTCGCCTGATGTCAGCTGGGATCTCCAGAGTTCCAGCCCGTCTCTGGAAAAGTCGTCTCCCTCCAGATGTTCAGAGGACAATATGGAAGACATGGTAAGTGAGCTCAGTGTTTTTGGGGGGTTGTCTCTTTTTTGGGAAAGCTGGTTTCTTGGTGGTTTAGTACTGACTGTGATTGTTTCTGTTCTTGGTGAGACCTGACACAACATGGACATCACTGAGTTCTGCTTCCTATTTGAAAGTCATGCATTTACACTTGAATTGTGTTTCGGGGGCTTAATGGGAGTTTGGATGGGACAGAAGAAGAACTCGTGTTGTAATCTCTCTCTGTCTCTCTCAGTTGACACTACTCACCTCCTCTGAGCTTGTGTACCTGATTCAGACCTGCTGAGTCATCGGCCTCTCACTGACCTTATCAGCTGTGCCAGAAGGGCAAGTTATAACGACATTATTGTTAAAGGAAATTCCATCTAGACAGATGTGTCCACGACATCACCTTTTATGTCATTATGCATTACAATGTGATGTTGCAGCTAGGGATGCACTGAAGATTCGGCAGCTGAAATGTTAATAATGTTAATATATACTGAACACTGATGTCTTTAATGACACTGTTACCGCTTTGGACATACAGAATTGTGCTGTTCCTCACCAACAAAACACAGATTCACCAGCACAGTTACAGTTTGGTACTGAAATGGAAGAACACAACAAACTACAAGCACAGCCTTTACTAAACTACACTTGTTATGATGAAGCCACACTGTAAAAAATTTCTGTTGACTCAACTTAACTTAGTCAAGTCATCTTTTTGCTTTGACTCAGTTAAGTTGTAAAGACTTGACATGTTAAGTTGATATAACTTAAACTTGACTAAGTTAAGTTGAGTCAACAAAATGTCATGTCTTTACAACTTAACTGAGTCAAAGCAAAAAGATGACTTGACTAAGTTAAGTTGAGTCAACAGAAATTTTTTAGAGTGCAGAATACAGCCGCTTAGCTTTGTGTTTGTGCTCCAGTGGCTGCAGTGTTAGGGACCGTCTCACAATTACCAGAAGAAATGTGAAGTGTTTCAGTGTCTGTAGCCAATGACACTCACATTAAACACACAAAACATCCATGTGACTTACATCATTCATTTTAGACATTTATCATTTTATTACATATTAGTAATAATGTAACATACATGCATCTTCATACATATTCATATATTATTGTCCTGAATAATCAGCTAAAGTTATTAAACCTAATGGTGTCAAATCAACTTATTAAAATACAGACATTCATTCCTGACTAACTACAAGACTTATTTTGGGAAATAGTTTAATCTCTGTTTTGGCCAAACACTTTCACTTCGGTGCATCCCTATCTCAAACATTTGAGTGATGCTGACAGCTTGACTTCTCATTTTTTGGTAAAAGCTTAAGTTGAAGGGGTGAGAAGGATGTGCACTTGACGCGAGGTCAACAATATTTTATTCAGTTAGCTCAGACGATGGGAACAGAGCATCTGCTGTTCTAACTGTGCTAACATAGTGAATAATTGAACACTGCTACAGCATGCAGGCCAAAGAATAACAGCCCACTCCATTGTTCTTGAAAATACTTCACCAGCATGACCTTCCTTCAGTTCACTTCATGCTTTTGGTTGTTTGACGAACTTCATGTAGCTCATTGAAGGATGAGTACCCACATTTTTGGGTTGTTTTTCAGAAACAAGTTCCTGTTTTTGTATACAGTGGAACCTTCTTTTTCAACATATATCTGTTCTAAAGAGCCTGTTGATAAAAAATTGAATGATAAATGAAGCAATATTTTCCATAAGAAATAATATTCATCTGTTCCAGACACTCCAAAATATGACCAAAATTACATTTTACATAGAATAACTATAATTTTACATACAGAACATAATGAGAAATAAATACTAAAGACTAATTCAGCGAAACACTGACGAGGGAAGGTGCCTACCTGATGACCACTGTGAAGAGCTAGTAATGCAGTGTGTGGTTTGGGTTCTCATGTGATGGGCTCAATGAGTAACTGTAGATGTTAAGGGTAGCTGGTTGCTGATCGGATCATAAATGGCCACAGCAACCATAGGGTGTAGCTGTAGGATTGAAAGATTTGTGTGGCTGCTGGTGGTAAGAGAGTAGGGTGGGCCGTATGTGAAGCTCTAATGGTTTGGCATAGGATATTTTACATCTTATCTTGTGTATGATTGTAATTAATAATGAAATGGATAACTGATCATTTATCATCACTTTTATAGGTTTACGCTCTGTTTTAGAGAGTGCTGGTGTGGTCCAGCCTCAGCCTTTGTTTACACACAAAAAGTACATAAAAGTCTTTTGCACTAAGATGAGGTGGTTTTTCAGTCGTATCGAAATAATTGATTTATATTGCAAAAGTGTAATGGAAACACTCGAACGGACTTTTTTGCATTAAGGGAGTCACGTGATCAACAACCGGACGTTTCTATTGGCGAAAAAGACGACAACAACAGAAAGTAAGAGGATGAAGATGACGCGGCATATTTGGAATAACGAGGAGAATCCTTGGACAATGTGCAGCTGCTCCACTAGAGATCTCACAGCATCACAAAGTTCATTAAAAGTTGAGTGTGTCATTCTAAAATGTTGAATCCACAGCTCTTCTGTAAAATCATCAACTACAGTTTCCCAAAAACGCCGCATAAGTAGCCGCTCCCAAGTATAAGGGGCTTGTCACTCCAAAGCCTTGATAAGTCGCCGTCTCTTCTGATGGCTGTTGATGAGCGCTAGTGCGGTGGTAGCAGTATGTATAAAGCTGAAGTATGTGTTTACATCCACTGCCGCCATGTTTGTAATGACTTATTGTGAGAACAAACATTCACACGTGATTTTATAAAAGTATTTTGCATTTAATGGAAACACCGCTATTGCGAAACTTGTTTTGTCGAATTGTTTTTTGGACAAAACAGAATATCGATAAAGTTTTGCGCAAAACTGCAATGGAAACGTGACTAACGAGAAACAACAATAAACAACGAATGCGTGGGTGAGTGACTAACACTTCACATTAGTCAGAGGAGGCCTGTGCTAGTCTTCACCCTCCTGAAGTCAGGGACAGTAAAAGTGATTGGGAGAGTCCTAGCGGATGGGTGGGTTGATTGTCCATTCCAGCATTGGGGCGGAAAATTGAGTAAAAAAAAAAACATTTTCATGTAAAATGTTATATTGTCCAACTCAACCGTCTAGCATGATGTCTCTCTGTTGAGCTCTTTCTCCATGAACCAGCTACTCACACTGACCACCAAAACGAGCCTAATCACAGTCCAGCACAGTTTGGTGATGTCTCTGCTCCGACACGACAATTAAACCTGCTCGTTACCAGGTGTGTTTGATTAGGAATATCACCAAACTGTCCAGGAGTGCAATCTGGGCCCTCAGGGACTGGAGTTGGACACTCCTGACCTAGAAGCTCTCGCAGTTGTCCTCATTCTTAATAATAATTAAGCCAAACGTGGGTATAAGATCACATGCTGCAACCCTCCCACATGTAAAGCTTACTGTTCAAACGATCATTGTATTCCTGAGCAGATCACCGGCAGAAAAGCAAAGCTCCTCACTGACCTCAGTGAAAGAAAACTAATTCGGTACTGATTGTACAGCACTTTGTGGTAATCTCTTGTTTTTGCCCTCCAGCTATGAGTCCCAGCTTTTGTTTCTTCATCTGAATATTTGGCTCTCGTGCTGTCAAAGCATTTCTCTCTCCACCCTTTCTCTCTCTCTCTCTCCACTACTCTCAGGATTGCTCCCATGCTATGGTGATGGATTGAGTTTTTCATTACCATTTTAATGAAGAGAGAACAACATGTTAAGTGGTTTCATTTCGGGTGCTCGCATAGGGAAGCGCTCAAATGTCACTGAAAATCATTTGTAAATGTTTTGGTTTACACACAGCTAATGTCTTTGAGGGAGTAAAAGAAGTCAGTCAGTCTGTGCTGCTTGTTATGGTACTATGATGGAAGACTGAATGGAGCATTAACCATACTAGCATTCGTATCAGCCTTTAATAGTGGTCTTCACTTGTTGCTGTGATGTAATATTTCATGTTACAGAGAATTAGAGCTGGGCGATATGGCCAAAAAATGTATCACAATATTTTTTTCTATATTGATCCATCTCAATTATTATCACGATATTAAATTTTTGTTAATAAACTTCAGAGCAGAAAAGTGAGAGCAGACAGACGCGCATGCGCAGCAGCGAAAAGCTCACAGTGTGACTTGTGCTGCTGTGTAAAGATGCAGTTCTTGTCTCTCAGCTCTAGAGAGTGACGTTAGCTTGTTTCTCCGCTCACATCACAGCTGTTTATGCTCGTTTCTCTTGTGCTGCGTGATTAAGGTGTATCCATTGGTGGCGCTGGTGAAGAGGATCTAACAGGCAACAGTATCACACACAACTCAGGAGACTCTCTAAACTCAGTTCTCAAGAATACAAGCACACACAAACTCTCAGCTGCTCTAATCTCTCCCCCTCCCGAACTGCACGCAGCTCGGTTTGTAGACCCGCCTCCACAGTGCAGCCATTGGATGGGCAATGTCTGGGGAGAGGGGTGATCCACCGTGACAGGAGCACTAGAGCAGCAGACACATGCAGGGCGCGTAACTTACTGTCAAGCTGCTTAGACGTGAAATGGAAACGAACGTTAATGCTTATCGAATTCTATTGTCCCAGCTTATCATCATCATTGAGGGAAACATTATCGTGAAACAAATCGATATCGTTTTATCGCCCAGCACTACACAGCATTTCATCAGAAGCCTCCAGACTTGTCTGTATCTCACTACTGGGCCATCCGAAAACGTTAAGCTCAGCCCCCTTCAGTGTGTTGCATTTGGATGGTCTTTGTTATCATTGATGGTAGGGATGCACCGAATATATGGCAACTGAAATTATTCAGAATTTAACTGAATAAGTGAAAAGACAGAATAAATTGTACTGAGCAATGTTTTTAATGACACTGTTATGTTTTTCCAGTTCCTGACTGTAGACAGGATCCAGAGTGTATTTTTACTGGTAAAGTTAGTTTAATATAAGAAGACAACAAACTACAAGCACAACCTTTACTAAACTGCACTTATTATGATGAAGCCAGAATACAGCCGCTTAGCTTTGTGTTTGTGCTCTGGCAGCTGCAGTATTAGGGAGCGTCTCACAATTACCAGAAGAAATGTGAAGTGTTTCAGTGTCTGTAGCCAATGACACTCACATTAAACACACAAAACATCCATGTGACTTACATCAGTCATTTTAGACATTTACCATTTTATTAAATATTAGTAATAATGTAACATACATGCATCTTCATACATATTCATGTATTATTGTCTTTGTTTTATACACACATATAACAGAATAATCAAATGAACTCATGTTATTAAACCTAATGATGTCAAACCAACTTATTAAAATACAGACATTCATTCTTGACTACCTACAAGACTTATTTTGAGCTGTAAATGAACTATTTTAATTGAAACACTTAGCTGTCATACTCAGGTTACTGTAAGCTCTACAGCAGTACTAAAGCACAATGTAAATGCTTCTGTCTGTTTCTCTGCCAGCAGATGGTGCTGTGGGCTCTAGAAGTAGGAAAATGCTAAAACTGGGCACAAAATTAATTTTATTTATTTATTTATCTATTATTATCCATCCATCCATCATCTTCTGCTAATGTATATCTGGGTCCCAAATAGAGTAAACCATGCGTCCCTCTCCCCAGCCTCCTCTTCTAGCTCATATGGGAGGATTCCAAGGCCAGCTGAGAGATATAATCTCTCCAACGTGTCCTGGGTCTTCCCCATGTGGGGCACCCTTTGTTTTCTACACCCGTTTTTAGTCGCTATTTGTTTTCACACTCGTTTTCAGGCGGAAGCGCTGCGCGTTGTCATTTTACTGTGCCGTTTTACTTACTTTTGAGCATTATCAATGAGAAACAAATCCAGAGAAACAAATCCAAAGAAACAATGAGAAACAAAGCTGGGGAGAAACAACGAGAAACAAAGCCGGCGAAACAACGAGAAACAAAGCCGGCGAAACAACGAGAAACAAAGGCGGAGAAACAAGAAACAAGTCCAGAGAAACAAAGCTAGAGAAACACAACCAGAGAAACAAACAAGAAGCAGAGCCAGTGAAACGAGAAACAAAGACAAAAAAACAAAGCCAGAGAAATAACGAGAAACAACAAGAAACAAAGCATGAGAAACAAAACCAGAGAACCAACGAGAAACAAAACCAGAGAACCAACGAGAAACGAAGCCAGAGAACCAACGAGAAACAAAGCCAGAGAACCAACAAGAAACGAAGCCAGAAAACCAACGAGAAACAAAGCCAGAGAACCAATGAGAAACAAGGCCAGAGCAACAAACGAGAAACAAAGCCAGAGAACCAATGAGAAACAAGGCCAGAGCAACAAACGAGAAACAAAGCTAGAATGAATGATGAACATGTGGGTGGATGATTTGTTTTTACGAAATTAGTGGCAAGTCACGTGGGCATGCCGATGAAAACCAGCCTAATGAATGATAAGTGGGACAAACATTTTCAGAAAAAACTTGATAACCAGAGCAAAAGAAAACTGAGGTTCCACTGTATGTTGTAGTCTTGACAGAAACGTCTGTGGAGCTGTGATGTTAATAGAGAGTACCACTTGATCAAATAGGTGAAGAAAGTGAAACCAAGAGATTTTAACACCATCCCTTCATTTTTGAAAGCGTAGTTGTTCTTTCTTGAAACAAACCTGCTTGACGGATGTGACACATTGATTTTCTTTGCTGAAATATGTTTGTGTCATTTTCAGGAGAGCATAGAACCTCTTTGATGAGATCTGAGAATGAGTGAAGAGACATCAGATTCACTGTAATATTGCATTTTTTATTTATTCCATCTTTACTAGCTGCCTGAATGGACTTTTACTGCTTTTAAACCTTGGCTAATTCAGAAGCCCCAATAGACTCGGCTTGTTTTTGACCAAATTCTCATTTGTGTTGTACCAGAATGAAGCGTGAGGCAGATGTTTTTGCCTTGCATGTCTAATGCGTTGTGTACTGGGGAGTTATTTAGGGTTCATTTGAAGTCTTACTCTCTGGGGGGATGAGTTCATGGGGGCTTGTGTGTGTGTATGTGTGTGTGACTCTTTTTATTTTGGGGAGATGGTGGCATAACTGGGTCATCCCGGGGAATCCCCCCCCTCAACAAAACTGGTATGAGGATGCTCTGAAAAACTCTTTAATTATTGATTAACCTTTGAGCAAAATCCAAATGACAACCTGCTGTGGAGGCAACTTCAGGACTGACTTGATGTTTTAAGCATGTATGAGATGGACAAACTGATAATAATGCTATGAGAGTATTTTGGTTTAATATATTAGTAATTAAACTATTTCCCAAAATTAGTCTTGTAGTTAGTCAGGATTGAATGTATTTTAATAAGTTGGTTTAGGTTTAATAACATGAGTTTATTTGATTATTCTTTTATATTTGTATATAAAACAAAGACAATAATATATGAATATATATGAAGATGCATGAATGTTACATTATTACTAATATGTAATAAAATGATGAAAATGTCTAAAATGAATGATGTAAGTCACATGGATGTTTTGTGTGTTTAATGTGAGTGTCATTGGCTACAGACACTGAAACACTTCACATTTCTTTTGGTAATTGTGAGATGGTCCCTAACACTGCAGCTGCCAGAGCACAAACACAAAGCTAAGCGGCTGTATTTTGGCTTCATCATAACAAGTGTAGTTTAGTAAAGGTTGTGCTTGTAGTTTGTTGTCTTTTTCCATTTCAGCACCGAACTGTAACTGTGCTGGTGAATCTGTGTTTTGTTGGTGAGGAAAAGCACAATTCTGAATGTTAAACAACGTAATTTTGGCGGAATAATTTCAGTTGCCAAATATTCGGAGCATCCCTACTTCTAAAACTGTTTTCTTTCACTTTTTATGGAGATATGGAGTGAACTGGAGGTATGAAGTTAGATCAGATATGATATCTTTAAATATGTTTGTTTATATTGTTTGTTTTGGGTTGTTGAATAAAAATGGGCTATTCTGAGATTCTGGGTCAGGGCCTCGCTAATACAAAGTAGGTGGTTCTTCACAATGTGCTGCGTTACGTCCAATATTGCCTTCTGTTTTGTATTCAGGAAGTCTGTGATTCTTCTTCTTTTATCTGTTACACTATTCTGTCTTGCCAGAAGACTACCTTCATCTAATTCAACTCGCTCTTTTTCTGACTTTTTTGGCCGGCTTTCATTCTTTCTTTCTGCGTTTGTCCTTGAAGCAAGTGAGGCTGTGTTTCCCCGTGCGTAGTCTGAACAGATAGAAGTTGTACTTTCATACAAAAACTGCTGATGCTGCTCTGGAGTTTATTTCCACAAGCAAACAAACTTAAAACATGAGTGAGTTTGGCCTGCAAATCAAATTCAGCCTGCAAAGTTCAGGTACTTTGTTTTACAAAGCATTATGATACATATATGGGGGTCGCAGTACTGCAAGTAAACTGAAATGTTGGTTTTTTGGTTTTTTTTAAACCATTTTTTGTCTGTTAAATTCACAATTCACAGTTTTGCAATGGCACCCTGTCCTGGGCTTAGTTAGGATAGTGTAATGCCCTGCCCTATGCCTGGTGTGGAGGTAGGGGACTAACTGACCTGGACAGATTTGAGCAGATTGGATAACGGATGGATGGATGGCAGTCTTGCTTTTTATGCTGGGTGTCAGACGTGAAGTGAAAGTGGTGGTTAAGCAGACGACTGCTCAGAGCACAGCAGGCATGTTGGCATGGCAAGGTTTGTTCACTTTCTCACTGATGCCACCCTTCAGTCAACAACCTGTAATTTAACTTCTGCTCGAGTGGAAGCGGTGGAATGAAGTAGACACAGTCAGAGTAGCTCTTTGCATCATCTTTTTTATTTTCTGCAACTTGGTTTTTCAACATGGCATACAAACAGACTCCTGAGGACTTTCTGATGCACATCCTCTCTACTAAAAGCTTTGGGTACCTCCTTCCCAACACAGACTCTCTTCTCTCTTCCAGCTCCTCTTCTTCTAGTGGTCTTCTGCTGTTACTGTAGAAATTTGACATATGTAAACCCCTTTCAAGGAAAGAATACCCTTTTTTTCCAGGTAGAAATAATCTCGGTTGTCCTTGCTCCAGTCATAGGTTGCTCTTATCCATTAGATCTGCTCAGTCCCATCATTCATCCTGATGCGTCTGATGAGGAGAGCCACAGCTGTGAATGTGATTTCACCACCATTTATATATAAATGCATGACTGTATGTACATACTGTGTGTAAGGAGACATTCAGGACATTAACTCTTCTCAATCTATGAATTTTCACATACCCATCAGGTATTTATAGCCCGATCACTCTTCTGCAGTGCCATCTGCAGGAGACTGAAGTTACTACCATCTTAAATATGCAAGGTGACAAGGGAGCTTGTGTGTGTGTGTGTGTGTGTGTGTGTGTGTGTGTGTGTGTGTGTATATAAATATTATACACATGTATAGCTTTAATTGATATATTTGTATATATTAGGGTTCAACGATTAAAAAATAATTGTGATTAATCTGTGTCATATAGTTCTTTGTGAGTGATTTCGCCACCCGCCACTAGGTGTCACTAGCAAGCGTGATCACTGTTGACACTGCAGAGAAGAAGAGGTGCCGCATAGCTGTGTAAACAAACATGTCCATTTCATTTTCTAAACATTTTGAAATGGAGGAAGAAACAAAGCTTGAACAGGATTTTTTTAAATGCCCTGGTAAGTCAAGGTTCGACTGTATAATATATATAGTAGTTTAAGGCAAGTGTGTACAAAGTCTTAAGTAAAAATGCATTAAAACATCAGTCTGAACAAGCCAACCCAGTTTTTTCTGACACTAGTCTGTCTTCAGAATTCTTCATTAAAAAAACACTTTTTTGTTTGATGGCCATCATTTATACTGTATATATGGGTGGTACAGTGGTTTGCTGGTCGGCACGTTCGTCTCTCAGCACTGAGGTCTTGGCTTCAAGTCCCCATCTTGGTGGAGTTTCCATGTTCTTGTCGCGTCTGCGTGGGTTTCCTCCCACAGTCCAAAAACATGGAGATCAGGTGAATTAGCTCTAAATTGTCAGTGTGTGTGCATGCAGCAATGGATTGCCTAGGATAGTGCCTGACCCTAACTGGGTTTATTTATGGAGCCCAGGAAAGTGAATCTAAGCTTGAGTTGTTGTGTAGCCTCACAAACCAGCGCAGGGAAGGTGGGAGGCTGTACCTGCTTTCAATCTTCCAAAATCCGGCTTAATGCCAGCAGACACACAATGACAAGGAGTCCTGAAGAGAAACACTGCCTTTAATAACAATTAAACCTTGTATTAAGTATGAGCTATGAAATTGTGCCAAATTCCTTATTTTATTCTTTGTCTTTTTGTGGACGATGGATTTAAATCATGTTTATAAGAAAGTGTAGCTATGAAAAACACTCATCTTTTTTCTTCTTCCATGTTGCTTAATCAATTAAACCTGTAGAAACAATGAAAGCTCTTAAGTTGATTACTGACTTTGGGAAATCACGCAGAGGAAGGTCTAGTTTGCTTTAATTGAGTGTTTGTGTATAATTGATTGGACTGCATTAGAAGTCTCTTTCATTAAGGATTAATGACTGAAGGATGGAGGAACTGGAGATCAGGGACAGGTTTCTTCACAGGCAGATGTTCATGACAATGCTCTTAATGAGGATTGATGACTGAGGGCATCTCAACAGCTACTGTCCAGGTGATAAGGTTGGTGCCCTTTTGTAGACTATTGCAGGTCACATTATTAGTTTCTCATGCAGTGGTCAAATGTTAATTGAATATAGGTTTATTACAACCCAAGCCTAATTGATTTTTGGAATTAAAGTCCAGTTGGCTGTCCTGAACATTTAAGAGGTTCTCTTTTATTACTGACAATAATTAGGCTCTAGTAGGTTTAGTTAAATAGTGCTTTAATGACTCAAATGATTGAGTTGGGATGCACCAATTTTTTTTGGCCAAATACTGAAGACTTTTCTTAATTTATGTAAATGATTATAAAATGAATAACTAAAACCATTTTCCAAAATATGTCTTGTAGTTGGTCAAGAATGAATGTCATAACTATAGGTTTACTACCATGAGTTTAATTGATTATTCTAGGGAATAATATATAAATACAGTACAAGTCAAAAGTTTCTCATTGAATGTTTTTTCTTTTTTTTCTTTTCTTTTTTTTCTACATTGTAAATTAATACTGAAGTCATCCAGACTATGAAGGAACACATAATGAATCATGTAGTAAACTTAAAAGTGTTAAACAAACCAAAATATTTTTTGAATTTTAGATTCTTAAATATGTGTTTCTTCATAGTTTGGATGACTTTAGTATTAAACTACAATGCAGAACGTTTTTAAATCATGAAAAACCACTGAA
>BRDA01004796.1:30149-59541 GCA_036984385.1 Crenuchus spilurus
TCTTTCTCTTTTTGTCTTTCTCTCTCTGTCTGTCTCTGTGTGTCTCTCACTCACACTATCCTATATGGACACCACCAGTCAAAAATAAAAACATAAAAGATCAAATAAAACACTTATAGTAACAGATATTTGAGCATATAACTGTGGTGTTAAAACCATAAGGAGTTAAAAGGCAGCGAACAAATGAGGGTGAAGAGTATTTGGATAGACTTACTAGTATTAGATGACTGATTGGAATGGGATGTGAACGTACAGATTTAGAATAGAGAAAATTGGGTGTTTAAATGCAAAGAAAAGCAATTATGGAGGTATGTTCTTCTTATATTACTAATACTACTACTAATTAAAATAATTATAATATCTGTGATTGGACGTTTTAGATTGTAGACTGGTGTCAGGTTGCATAGGGTGCTTTGTTAGACATCGCGCTGCAGATTTTTGGGGACCTGGCAACCCCGCTGTTGATTAACACAAACATGCTGCCCACGGTGGATGTAAATTCGTCCTTTAGTAAGTAACCCTGCAAAGCGCGATAAAACGTACATTTATTTTTTAACAATTAAACACTACTTTAAAAAAGTGGTGAAGCGCAACAGTTTTCACCTTTCACCAAAACGACTCATGATTCAATTCACGTCGTAAAACTTTATTCAGCAGTGAAGCGCAAGTGATGTCGTAATATCCTGTCCTTCTAGCCAATGAGCATTGAGCCCACCCACCCGTCAAAAAAGGGTCAGGAAAAAAATAATCATAACCGTAATTTGGGAATGGTAAACGTAATGTGTGAAGTGAAAAATAAAAATGAAAAGCGAAAGTGATTGTGTTTTAATTTACGATTTTGCAGTTTCATTTACAGTTTTTCATTTACGTTTACGATACTTAAAACTTACGTTTACAATTTCTGTTTTACGTTTACGCTTAAGCTGAGCCTGTTTTGACGCCATGTGATGTTAAACATTTCTAAAGTGAAAATAAAGTTTTTACACTTCACCTCTGCCCTCACACCATCGATGGTTTTTAGTAACAACCTTACTCCTGGAATCATTTCAGCCCTCATCAGTGTATATATTATTTTGTTAGGGTGGGTCTGTCAGGGTCCTGGTCCTCCTCAGCGTTCAGGAGTCATTACTGAAACACTGTAACATCACTGATACTCGTGTGCAGTGATAGTAAATAATAAAGAGGGGCGGCGTCCATCAGTGTGCTGCAGCTGCTTTCTTTCTTTTACCTGTTTTTCTGTTCATTTTAAACAAACAAAGAAGAAAGTAATGTTACATGCGGACTCGTGGTTAGCGGATAATGCCAGCTCAGCAAGAAAACAGCCACATTAATCCACACAGTCACGTGGGCTGTAACGTAATGCAGTAAATGAACAGGCAGCGCTGCTCTGGACTCCTCTGAGGACAACATCTATTGTTCAGCTGAGATATGAGCTCAACACAGAACAGCAGTGACATCAGGAGAAAGCTTTGTGTGTGTGTGTGTGTGTGTGTGTGTGTGTGTGTGTGTGTGTGTGTGTGTGTGTGTGTGTGTCAGACGTGTTTGTTGCTCTTTTCAGTGATAGAGGTCATGGTGCTGTACTTTAACATGTCTCTCTTTCACACTCTCTCTTGCTCTTGTGCACTCTCTCTTGCTCACTCTCATTCTCACTCACTCTTTCACTCTTGCTTTCTCTGCCTCATTCACTCTCTCACTCACTCTGTCTTTCGTTCTCATTCTCTCTTTCACTCTCATTCTCACTCGCTCTCTTTCACTCTTGCTTTCTCTTCCTCATACACTCTCACTCTTTCGCTCTCATTCTCTCTTTCACTCTTGCTCTTGCGCTCTCTCTCTCTCTCTCTCAAACTCTCTTGCACTCACTTTAAAAAATAAAATAACATTTAAAAGACAGTCACAAAGGTATCATTTTTGATTCTGTTAAGAACTTTTTTAATGACTTCTTTGAATTCTTGAAGGATCCTTTTGTTTTAATGAAAACTTTCTAAAGGTCTGAGGAACCTACATCGTTCTTTACCAAATGAAGGTTCTCTCTGTATGTTAGATTATTACGAATATTTAATTAAAAACATGAAACAAAGTGATGAAAGTGATGTAAAATGAATGCTGTAAGTCAGATGGATGTGTTTTTATGATTAATATTAGTGTCATTGGCTACAGTTGTTACTCACCAGTTAATTGATTAACTTGATTAATTCATTGGTTGATTTAGTAGCTAAGAGGGCAGGTTTGTTTTCTCACAGGGGCAGGATGTGTTTACTTGGCCTAATATTAAAAGTAGTTATGATCGGGACCATTTAAATGTCAAATATGAAGTGAAGTGAGGGCCAGATACTTTTTCACATCTTTTACCCATCTGAGACCGTGTGCCCAGTAAGCCATGCCTTTCTGACACGTCCCAGTATGGCTGACACCGCAAAGGCTGACAGCTTCCAGAGTCTTCCGAGTCTCTTTGTCTTCTGTACAGCAGCAGAACTGCATACACGACTGTCAGCACTGTGCCCCCGCCTTCACCCAGTCAACCCAGTACTCTGAAAGTGTATTACAAGAAAGTGTCCATTTCTGCTCTATTAACTGCTCATTGTTTAATACATACAGACCCAGATTTAACAGATTTGGATTTCATTGACTTTTCATTTGAACACAAAACACACAAAGTCAGTACCCAGTCGACTGTGGACAAAGCCTGCCAGAAGATCGAGACAGTGTAGTTGTTAATGTCCTCGCTAAGACAGAAGCAGCTTATTTTTTATATTTGCTTTTAGGGGAAAATAAGTATTACAATCAGTGTTTTTAAATATACACCTCTACCAAATGGTTGAGATGGCATTTTATAGTAAAATCACAACACAAACCACAAAATATCTTTCTTGCTCTCTCTCTCTCTCCCACACCCACACAAACACAGCCAACGTCTATGACTTTATTTGTAGTGAAAACATAATCAGATGTGGTTTAAAAGTGTCTTCCTGAAACAGGCTGTTTTACCTTTTATGGTGAGCTCATAGCTCTGCTCTGTTTGGCTGGTTTATAATTGGGCAGCATGCTGGAGTTGTGGGTACCAGAAAATAGGTGGGAAATGAAACACATCGAATGGCGTGTTGAGAAGAAATAAGAGGAAGCTAATTGACGATTTGCACAGCATGCCAGAGAAGCGTGCGAGAATGTTTATTGCAAGAAAAGCTGTTTTGAATGGAATGGATGGAGATGAGATGTTTTCTGAACCTCGCTTGAAAGCATACCAGCACCTGAGTGTGCTGGTATATGTAAAGTTTTGAGAATTTAAATCAGGACCATGATATTATTTGTCAGGTTTTTTTGCAAGAAGGAGACAGTTTATGTCGAGTTTTTCAATCTAGTGCAGCTTTAACAGATTTTCAGGACATGATTGCTGTGTTAAATCAAACGCTTGAATCCATCCATCACAAAACTGTGTTTGGCTGCTTCCTCCAGCCGGGACTGTTGTGCTGATTTGCACCCCACAGCCTCGCTCTGATTTAAGTATCTGATATTTTTTTCCCCAGTTAATGCTGTGTGTGCGCCCATCTGCACTTCATTAGTGGGATGTTGGGGGACATGTTTAAGCTGGGGTAGCTACACTCACTGCAGAGCCACAGGATACTCTGTAATGCACAGGATCGCCATGGGAACCGTCTCCAGTCTGGCCGCTGCTCAGTCTTCAATTATCTCTGTTTGCATCTGTTCTGATTGGAGAGAGAGAGGGAGGGGATGGATGGGAGGATGAGGGAGTGAGAGGAAGAGGGAAACAAGGAGCTGGATGGTGGAATAGAGTGAAAACAGACACCTTACAATTAATGAAACATGTTAGAATTAATGAAACATGTTAAAACATCCAGTAATTAGCAGTGATGACTATATTAACACTGTATAATGATGTGAATGTTCTCTTACAAGAACTGTGTATTAGCTAGAACCTGGTGACGCTACACAGACGGACAGGTCCGACCAACTAACCGACCTACCTACCCACACACACCCATCTTCCTTCCTTCCTTCCTTCCATTCTTGCTTACTTCCTATCTTCTTTGCTTCCTTCCTTGCTTCCTTCCAGACAGGTCTGGCTGATCAACCTACCTACCTACCCACACACCCACCTTTCTTCTTACCTACCATCCTTCCTACTTTCCTTCCTTTCTTCGCGACAGGTCTGACCATCTGACCTACCTATTTGCCCACTGTCCTTCATACCTTCCTTCCTTCCTTGCTTTCCATACTTCCTACCTTTCTTGCATCCTTCCTTTCTTCCTAGCTACAAGAGTCTCGATTAAATCTGTTGCAGTATGCTGTGATACTGTAGGCAGGCTGATATGATTTTTAATGATATTTTAGGTAACCGTGCCCTTATGTGCCATGTTTTTTATAATTAATTATTTGTAAAAAGCACATTATATGAAGCATAGAGATGTTAAACTGAATAATAATGGGTTTGTTCTTAATATTGGCTGATATAGCAAGTTTTTTATTGTTTTGTTTTATTTGGGTATTACGTGTTAGAAAAGTTGGATTGATATATCAGTGTGTGTCTCTTTTTCACCGGCGTGTCGTTAGTGGTACCAGTACTTTTCCACCAATAGAAAGTGATTCTTGGCTGGTAAAATTGTTTCCATTTAGGCCCCAAAATCTTGCGGGACTGGAAGCCCACAAACCTGTATTGCGAGCAGCCAAAAAAGCAGAGCCCTGGAGTCACCTCAAGTTTTTTTACATACACATGCACATTATACTTGTATAGCGCCTATCTAGACACCCAAGGACGCTTTTACAATCAACACACTCCGTTTACACACAATGGTGAGAAGCGGCAGCCAATCGCGCACAGCGTACTCTCAACCGGAAGCGACCGTCCACCTGGAGGACTGCATCGAGCACTAGGGGGAATCACCCAGGACAGAGTGCCAACCAGGGCATACATACATACATACATACATACACAGACATACACATTCATACACACACACCAGGGTAATTTTTAGAGTAGCCAATTCACCTGAACTCCATGTTTTTGGACTGTGGGAGGAAACCGGAGACCCCGGAGGAAACCCACGCAGACACGGGGAGAACATGGAAGCTCCGCTCAGATGCGGACTCGAACCCAAGACCTCAGCGCTGAGAGGCGAACGTGCTAACCACTAAGCCACCGTCCCGTTACCTGCATTTCTAAAATAGACTGATACACAGAACTTGGTGACTAGTTGCTCTGCAAATCATCATCATTCAACTCTGAGTCAGTGAACATCTGATTCTGGATGAGTAGATGAGTCTAAAAGAAGGAAGAGCATGTTGAGCCGTGTGGATCATACGATATCTTCTGCTTCCTAATTAGTGACCATCCAGGTCCAGATCCACTGGGCTCTCAAACCAGTGGACTCTCAGCTCAGTTCTTATGGGACCTGGAACCAGCTTCAGCACAAGCACCAGCACTTTTTTAGTGGAATTGTGTGTGTGTGTGTGTGTGTGTGTGTGTGTGTGTGTGTTTGTGTGTGTGTTGACTGTGACTGATGCCCCCCTGAGAGCTGAAGGACAAAGTGTGTTTCCCCTCCTGTGTCATTAAGAGGCTGTGCGCTGGGTAAAGAAGCGTTCAGGGGGATTAATGGAAACTGTGGTGTGATTGAGGTGTGTGTGTGTGTGTGTGTGTGTGTGTGTACACAGCAAGCTGTTGTAAGCTTTCATCCGGACAGCAATAAGAATAAACTCATTTGTTTTGTCATTTCTTTTCTGTGTTGTCGCAGGTACTCAGATGTACAGAGTAAGCAGTTTCTCTGTCATTAGCAGCCATGCAGTTAAACCTACTATTCTCATTAAATGAACACTTACAGCACGTGTGTGTGTGTGTGTGTGTGTGTGTGTGAGAGAGAGAGAGAGAGAGAGAGAGCTTTTGTATGAACCAAATTAAATCTGTGTGTAATGGAATATGTAAATCTCCGGCCTAGACCTGCGGCCTGCTAACGACCTCATCATTCGCCCTTGTCTGGTTCGCTAGACGCCAAAAACCCAGACATTCTTTCGTCCTTGGGTAGTTTTTGAGTGTACAAATGCAACATTGCTTTTTGTTCGACCATCATATATCATCCAATAATGACAGACCAGCGACAGTGGTAGAAATAGCTGGGGGCAAAGTGTGAGAATACCTGCATTGGCATGCCTAAATTTCGCACTTCCTCTCTAGTCAGGTTAGACTTTTTGTCACCTACAGACAACAAACTTCTGCACAATTTGTTTTACAATTAACTACTGAATGTATTATATTAGGAAAAAATAAAGTTTTACATTTTTCTAATGTCTTTCAATTTTTTCTATTTTCATTGTCGACTTTTTTCTGGGAATTTTTGTGCCAATTATTGTTTATCCGCCCGGTTTTCGTCGGGGTGCCCACATGACTCGACGCTAAATTAGCAAAAACAAAGCATCCACTCACACATTCGTTACTCAATCAAGCATTCATCGTTCATTCTGGCTTTGTTTCTTGTTGTTTCTCTCACTTTGTTTCTCATTGTTCGTCCCACTTCGTTTCTTGTTGTCTCGCTTTGTTTCTCATCGTTTCTCTGGCTTTGTTTCTTGTTGTTTGTCTCACTTTGTGTCTCATTTTTTTCTCTCGTTTTGTTTCTTGTTGTTTCTCTGGCTTTGTTTCTCATTGTTTCTCTGGCTTTGTTTCTCGTTGTGTTCTGTATGTAAAACTAAAATTATTCTATATGAAATGTATTTTTTAAGGTTTTGGAGTGTCTGGAACAATTAGATTTACATTATTTCTTATGGGAAATATTGCTTCAGTTATAATTCATTTCAGTTATCAGACAATTTAGAACCGATTAATGATGAAAAATGAGGTTCCACTGTATATTGAATTTAGCGCTAATGCCAAATTTACCCGTCGTTGAAAAATAAATGTTATTGATGAATGATTGTCACATTAAGCTGTAATCACGTTAATCATAGTTTAAGGTGAACTGTACTGGAGTTTGATTGCACAGCAATAACGATGCCAGTCCACATGTTGTGCCTGCAGAAGCTGGCAGGATGGCACATGGCCCACCAAGCTGCAGACTGGCCTGTTTGGCTGCTGGAAGAACCAGGCCTTTTTGATGCTCGTCCTTGGTTACAGACTTAACGGGCAGCACAGCTGTGGGCTCTGTCTCAAGCTGGTTGTTAGACGAGGAGATGCAGGTGGTTGTAATGGCTAGAACAGACGCACCCGAGGCTTGGCACTGGCAGACGGATTTTCAAGGACGTTGGCCTGATTAGATGTGAATGTATAATTCGGCTTGTTGTCGTTGGGCTTGCTGCACTGCTTTGTTCTGGGCTCTTCCAGGAGAACGAGGTGCTACAGTCTGTTCCACAGCAGAGCAGATGAGCTGGCATGCTGTACATGAGTGCATTGACTCCGTTCTGTTAAATATCAACACAGAATATTGAGCTATTCTTGTTTTGTGTTACATTATTATGTAAATTGTCTACATTCTACTGTTCCAGTCACGTCTGAGGTCTTTAAAGTTTTAACCTCTGGAGTCTGAGGGTATTTCGGACACTCTGATGTATTCTGACATGGCTTGACTTTTTTACAAATTACACCCATCTAAAATGATTTTTCATAAAGTGTTACACAGGTTTTTCAGCACAAACTCAGCAACTACAGTGTCAAAACAGAAAGAGTATCATAAATTGATATTTTTATTAAATCTGCTCTAAACTTAGACTTTCCAAATACCTATTTTCAGATGTGCTGATATATTGTGAAAAAACACTCTAAATATTTCTAGCCCAGAGTTTTGAGCTCAGAACTGAATAAACAGAGGTGTTTGCTACACACTGGTCATTACAGTTTTTAGAAATTGTATGTGGTTTTATTTCTAAAGCTTAACTAATGTGAGGTGACACTCTGTTTTCCTCAGCCACTAACCCTACAATGAATATTTATGAGAGAGGTGTGAACATTCATTGTTCTCACAGTCATGTCCCTGCTTATTTAAGCTCCTCTCACAATAATTTAAAAATATCTTTTGATTCAAGCTATATATATTTTAAAAGTAGACCCTTTAAAGTTTTTTGTTTCGTTTTTTGTTTCTAGGATAAAATCTCACGCGTAATATAAGTGTTTTTGTGGAATTTCGGTTTTGTTCCTGCAGATGGATCCACCTACTCGAGAGGGTTAAAAATAATTAAAGTCAAGCCAAAATAAAGAAATCAAATTCACTTGAAATTTGAAATTTTATGTTGCACAGAATTGCTTCCTAAAACATATCAAACTGTATCAAAATTAAAGTATTAAAATTACCTTCAGAACTATAATCAAATCAAATTGTTAAAAAGAAAAAAGAAACTAAAAAGAACTTGTACTGAAAAAGATGACAAAATCTTTGGGATTTTGTACGTCTACATTAATCTACCCAGTGACTAAGGCCATACCTAGTCCAACTGGCACAGTTAATACATGCTCAGTGCCACCAGTTTCATGTGGACATACTGCATCAACAGACTACACACCGATATTACAGCACACTCCTTACATCTACACTGGCCTTCCCAAGTGAGTTAGGCTTTACCTAGCCCAACTGGCACAGTTAATGCATGCTCAGATCCTCCAGATCAATGTGGACTCGACATACATCAGCAACTGTACAGACTACACACTGATATTACACCACTCTAAACCTGCACTGGTCTTCACAGTGAGTAAGTCTGTATCATGCCCCACTGGCACTGATAATGCATGCGGATTGTATACACTACATCAATTGTAATCGAGTCATTGAGACACTTGAGGTTTCATACTGCAATGAACCGGTTCCTAAGGAATTGTAGTCAGATTACATTGTGCTAGAAGTACAGATTTCTTGATGCATTGAATCAGTTCACGATTTTGAGGTCAGAGACTAGCATCAACTGCTAGTGTGAAGTATTTCCTTTGAAACCCACAGTGTGCCACTCTGATGAACAGTATGTAATGGTGAGGGGTAAGCTCATTCTCCATTCTGTTTCTCAGTTGGATATAGAGGGCATGGGTATCCCCCAGGTCCAACTGGCACTGGTCAGTAATCACACACCATGAATCTGGACGCTTCAGTGTCAGTGATGTGATGAAATCAAAGCTGCCACCTTCAGCTCAATCCAGCTGGCTAACACTATAGATAACAAGCACAGCGCAGCGGCCCCAGGCAGGGGGTAATGCGGGTGTGGGGGGCAACAGAAGTGGAGGTTGTTGGATAGATTACATAGACACTCAATGATATCAATGTTTGGGGGGTTGGATTTAGTTTGGCTATTGATCTGTGGTGCAGAGGAGGGTCTAGAGCAGAGCCCCACCCCCCTCTCCCAAACCACTGGGCAGCAAGGAACCAAGACTTGGAGAATATTAAATAGCAATTAGTTAGATTACTGACTACCATGTTATTTTCTTCAGTGTTTGTATTCATGTTGATCTTGCCATGGTCTGTCAATGATGCCACTCCCAGCCAAGATCACAATAACAGGATGCAGCGTTTTCCTTTCTCCAAACAAAACGCTTTTCATTTAAACCAAAAAGTTCTATTTTGGTCTCATCCGTCCACAAAACATTCTTCTAATAGTCTTCTGGCTTGTCCACGTGACCTTTAGCAAACTGCAGATGAGCATCAATGTTCTTTTTGGACAGCAGTGACTTTCTCCTTACAGCCCTGCCATGCACACCTTTGTGGTTCAGTGTTGTCCTGATGGTGGACTCATGAACATTAACATTAGCCAATGGGAGAGAGGCCTTCAGTTGCTTAGAAGTTACCCTGGGGTCCTTTGTGACCTTGCCGACTATTACACGTCTTGCACTTGGAGTGATCTTGTTGGTCGGCCCCTCCTGGGGAGGGTAACAATGGTCTTGAATTTCCTCCATTTGTACACAATATGTCTGACTGTGGATTGGTGGAGTCCAAACTCTTTATATCCCTTAATCACATACCTGGCATTAGGCATGTTGCCAGTGTTTAGTCCTATTCTATTGGCAGTACTACATCAGGGACTAGACGAGCTGTGTGTGCATCTGCACATCTATGACAGCAGTGGGTGCTGTAGCTGAATGCATTCACTAAAAGGGGTGTCCATAAACATTTGGACAAATAGTGTATATGAGTATGTTGTAAGGAAAGATGTGTATTTTCATTTAATCAACACGTCAAGACTCTGCTCGTCTCTGTTGTGATGTGGTGTGGCAGTATAATAGGCTGTTCTGCTTTCACAGGGCTTGATTTAGTTGTTCCAATAAAAGCCTCTATTTAGCTGTCACCCCCTTGGAGGAGCTGCTATTTTAGTTAGTATAGTGGGAGCTGACAGCAGACAAGAATGGGTGTGTGTGTGTGTGTGTTGTATCCAAACCATGTGAAATGCTTATTCATATTTGAATGCATTTCCCATTTAACAAGACTGCACTGACACCATGGGCATCATTATACACAGTGTCGGCTGGTGACAAGCATTGTAGGTGGGGCTGTTTGAGCCATATTCAGTCAGTTTCTACAACATTATTGAACACAAACTGCAGGACAGCAGTGCACTGTGAAATAGTCACCATTTAATTGGCATTAAAGACTAATAGTTAATGAAAACTGGCATTACAAAGATAGAAAGTACAGTATGTATCATTTGATTACCAGCCGAGTCTGGTTCACTAAGACATACTGTGGAACCTTGACTTATGAATTTAATTCGTACTGTGACCGAGTTCGTAACTCAACTTGCTTGTATGTCAAATTAGATTTCCTCATTAAAATTAATTTAAAAATGCTCTTAACCCGTTCCAGCCCCATTTTTTGTTACGTGTTTTTAAATCAGAAAAGTTTACTTTATAAATAACAAATAATGTATAAAAATAATACATAATAATAAAGAATGTAATGAAATAAACTGGTTTTATTAAGTGTATTTACTTTGAAGATTAGAGTACTGTTATACAGCACCGATGCATGAATTCTTAGCACTGATCTTGGCACTCACTCGCGCTCACTAGTGACTCTTCGTGGCTGGTGGCAGTAGCTCACTCGCTCGTAACAAAGATCTTGGCTCGCTTCATAAAGCAAAAAATTTACAGAGTTACAACTCGTATCTTGGAAAGTTAAGTTGATTCACTCATAAGTCAAAGTTCCACTGTACAATAAAATGAGCAAAACACTATTAAGACTAAATATTAGCATTTCTAGAGACAAGTATTACATTTTAATAACGTCAGAAGTTACTAAAACCAATGACCAACTCTGCTGGGGGTGATAAATGAAGCATCAACAGATTCAAGGACATTGATTGGCTAAATTTCTGTTGCTATGTGCGTTTCTTGTGTCAGCAGGTCAGTGATTGGCTGCATATTCGATGACACTGATTGGTTAAATTTCTGTTGCTATGAGTATGTTATTTTAGCAGGTCAGTGATTGGCTGCTGCTTCTCTGGGTGATATTTCTGAGAACGAATCAGGAAGCTAATTTCTTAAACTATATAATTATTATTTTATAAGTGTTAAATTAAAAAATGAAAATAAAAATCTATTTCCACCATGGAAGGCGGGTGCTGTCCCTTCTATTGGGCAGGGGACACTGACTGTATGCTGTTAAAAGGCTGACGTGTATTCTTATTGTGTTGCAGAATGGCACGGATTATGGGTTCCTGGTGCGTCAAAACTCAGAGCTGCTGAGAGCTTTGGAGGAGCTGGAGAAGACATGTTCTACACTCAAAGAGGAGAATATCCTGCTGGTAAGGTCCTGCGTCTTCTGCTGATTTCAGGTCAGCCATGTGAGACTCAGCCTGGCTTTAATACTGCAGATAACAGAGTAAGAAGCTTCTCAGTTTAAAGAACTTATGCTATGTTCAGTCAGCCCAAATCTGATATTTAGCCATAAATATCAAGACAGCCAAAAACCACATGAAATCCAATTAAATCTGATCTATGCCACATTTGGAGGTGATTTGAAATCTGATAATGTGTACAGATTTGTCTCAGTCAGGACACTCTCGCAGCTCAAATCAGATTTCTAAGTGTTTTTCACGTCACTCATAACACGACAAAGAATGACACCTCAAACCCAGAATGATGGATCCAAGAAGTGTGTCCCAGGTTGCCAGGTCCTGAAAAACTCTCCAGCCCACACTTTGACAGAAAGCATCCCCACACAAGCTTAAAACACAAATGTAATCTAATCTAGAGTCTAATCACAGATGTTAATAATGATACTAGAATGTCTACCCTTTTTTGGCAGTTTTGGTATATTTTTAAAACAGTCCAAAAACTGCAAACCTGGCAATCCTGAAGCCACGTTTATCACAGCAGCCCAAGCAGATAGGTTTGTGATGTCAGCACAGGCAACTCAGATCTGATCACTTACTAATATCAGTGTGAACAGTCATCTCAGCAGATCTGAATTGAGAAACAAACCCGATTTACCTGCAGTGCATTAATATACTTCTGGGTCCCTGGTCTAGTTGTGTCTATATGTAGTATTTTAATGGCTTCAGAATGAATTAACTATAATTCACAACATCATCTATAACATCATAAATACAACATTGGTGCATGCCACTTTTTGTACACCAGATTAATTGAGAGAAAACCAATTGCTCAGCTAAATGAAAAAGGGGACATACTTCCTTGTTCATGCAGCCAGGAGGAGAACTGTATCTCCGTTTATCAGCCAATAACATATCTTTATTGATTTCTCTCATTCTCCCTTTCTCAGAGGAAGAGCAGTTGTCCTGAGACGGAGGAGAAAGTGAAGAGGCTCAGGAGGAAGAACACAGAGCTCGCTGTCCTTGCTAAGCGTCTGGAGGAGAGGGCGCACAAGCTGCAGGAGGCCAACCTTAAAGTGGTACAGCCTCCACACGCACCTCTACAGCATCAATAAAACTCGCATCTGTAATCAGCTGCTCGAGGCTAGGATCCCGTCTCTATCTCAGTGCTAAGTAATCTAATGTACATCTTCAGCTCAGTTAAGCTCAATATCAGGTTAGTTTCAGTGAGACGTGCTGGAGCTTATCACTTTAAACCTCTGGAGTCTGAGGTTGTTTCAGACACTATGCTGTAGTCTGACATGACTTGATTTTTTACAAATTACATCCATCTAAAATTATTTATTAATTAAAGTGTTACACAGGCTTTTGTTCAGCACAAACTCAGCAACAACAGTGTCAAAACAGTAAGAGTGTCATGAATCTATATTTTTATATAGATAATCTATATAAAACCTGTCGTTTTATGTAACATGTCAAAACCATCTTGGATCAGAAGAGCAACATAACCCTGTTTTTTTTCTTTGATTATGAATCACTTTCAGTTTGTTCTGGAAGTTGCAACATCGTGTCCAAAAGTACGAAGCTCTAATGAACTAGACTGGAGCTCCTCTGAATGGCACCTTTTGTTTCCGAAAGAGTCCAGTCCTCCACACAGAATATGAAGTAATCATTGCTGGTTAAGGGAAATGAAGTGACAGCTCAGGCTAACGGGTCGTTTACAGACCGAGGCTTTGCTGCTGCGTTTGAACGTCAACTCTCATTTCACACCATCTTTGATATCACAGAATAAACGTGCTTATGTAATACTGAGTAAAAGCAGCCGTGGGGCATTCAGGAGAGATTTGAAGGGAGTGAAGCTATTGGAGAGGGAGAAAGAGAGAGAGAGACACTGTACTGTGTGTGAGAAAGATAATGACATGAGAGAGCAACCCTTACCCCAACGCGCATGAAGGTGAGAGCATTGGTGGTCTCTCAGTGGAGGCACATTATTACATTTGTTCTAAATACAGTTAAGCAGTACAATTAAATCAGCTGTGTTTGTTTTGTTGAATCGACATGGCTGTTTTACTCACACACAACATAAAAATGAATATAATTACTATTATCATCATTTAAAAAAGCAGTAAATACTTTAACATGTCTTTCTTTTATGAACCTGGGCCTGAACATGGACCTGTTGTTATATAAACTGTTATTATATCAGCAAATGCTCCAGTTTTCATTGGAAGTCTCCCTATTTTTTTACCCCCCGGCCCCTTTGCCCCTGGACTCCCGCCCCTGGACTTTTTTGACCTTTTAAATCTTGTTAACCAATCAGAATCAATATGCAAATGACACGATACCAATGCATCAGTTTTGAGTATTATTCTATGTTTGTGAGTGTGACAGGAAAAGGGCTAGTTTTTGTTTTTAGCACAATGTCCCAAAGCATGAAGCATTAGTGAAAGTGAGGACATTTCTCTGGTCATCACAAGTAAACTAAGCAGCAGTTTTTGTAATAAAAACACACATACAAACAGTGTGATTGTGTTTTGTTAGCTTTAGGGTTAAGTTTAGCAGTATTCTGCTACAGTATTGCACAAGTCCTCACAAGTACAGTAGTGCAAGCATATGTTAGGGTGGTGTAACTATATTCCAACAGGGCCACCTGCATAGCCACCTGCCTGCTCTCTGGTGGTCAAGGCAACTGGCTGGTTGTTACTGTCCAGCACCTGTTACACACACACACTCTTCCAGAACCAGGGTCAACTACAGCCCTCCAGCCAAGACAGCAGCACACACACACACACACACACACACACACACATTTAATGAGGGTTTAATGAGCAGTCAGCTGGGCTCAGAAATGAAATGTGAATCTTATCTTCATTTAATAATTATTCATCAGCGGCGGTGAAACATAGTCAAAGTGAGGCTGTTTGAGTCATTCAGTCATATTCATGTTCTCTCTCTCTCTCTCTCTCGCTCTCTCTCTCTCTCTCTATCTATCTATCTATCTATCTATCTATCTATCTATCTATCTATCTATCTATCTATCTATCTATCTATCTATCTATCTACCCATCTCTCTCAATCTCTCTCTCTCTCTCTCTCTCTCTCTCTCTCTATCTATCTATCTATCTATCTATCTATCTATCTCAATCTTTCTCTCTCCCTCTCTCTCTCTCTGTGTAGGTGAATTCTCCTCTGCCAGTCAAGTCAGGTTCAGTAGAGCAGTATAAGCGAGCGTTTGCGAGACAGCGAGCGCGAGACTTGGCACAGCATGCAGACACTCTCCTCTCCAGAGACAAAGAAATCGCTGCCCTGCAGCAGGAGTGCAGGAAGCTCGAGTCCAGAACAGGACAGGGCAAGGTACAGCACACATGTGCACACACACAAACACATGCGTTCACAAACACACATACATATACACCACACACACACACACACATACACATGCGTACACATATACACCACACACACACACACACAAGCATGTGTTATAGTGACTTGTAACTGAATATGATTAATAAAATGATTAAATGTTAATAGATGTCTGTCCTGGTGTTGACCTTGTCTTTGTTTGCCCCCTGGTGGACATAATGACACGGCACACACACACACAGAACACACTTCTCATTCAGCCTCTGTGCTGATAGCTGTAACACTTAAACTGTTACAATAATAACACAATAAGCAGCTCCGTTATTGTTAGCTTAGATATAGTTTAGGTTTTTGTATATATGGTTTAATGGCGCCATTAATAATTTATTTATTTTATATACACTAATCAGCCATAACATTAAAACCTCACTCATGTTATCAGCTCCACTGAGCTGATGAACTGAGCTCCTGGCCGATGCACGTTCACTGTGCAGACTACATGACTCACTGTTTTTGAGAGAATGGGAGGAAAACAGAGAGGAAGGTGGAGTAACACAGCTTTGACCACTAGATGGCAGGTGGTGATTATCTTGTCCTGTAACAGTGTACTTACTCATTTAATTAAGCAGACGAGCTCTCGACTGAACACAGCAGAACACAGACTCAGCCCTGACCTGAAATATGATACAGAGGTTTAAAGTCAAAGAAACATCAGCCACAACCACATGACTGACAGTGGAGAGAAGCCCTGTGCTCATAAATAACATCTTTGTGATGAATGTGTATCATTTCAGTCCTGTTATAGTTTGTCTGCTCAGTCCATGCTTTTTTACCCTTTTTTAAAACCTGTTCAATTTAGTCAGTTGTCCCTCTCCATTAAGATCTCCTGTTTCTAAGAACTATCTCATATTCTAGTGATTAATAGTGTTAATTGAGGTTGTTTGTGGACTAATATCTCCTAATCTATTGATTAATAGTGTTTATTGAGGCTGTTTATGGACTAATATCTCATATTCTAGTGATTAATAGTGTTTATTGAGGTTGTTTATTGACTAATATCTCCTATTCTAGTGATTAATAGTGTTAATTGAGGTTGTTTGTGGACTAATATCTCCTATTCTAGTGATTAATAGTGTTTATTGAGGTTGTTTATTGACTAATATCTCCTATTCTAGTGATTAATAGTGTTAATTGAGGTTGTTTATGGACTAATATTTCCTATTCTAGTGATTAATAGTGTTTATTGAGGCTGTTTATAGACTAATATCTCCTATTCTAGTGATTAATAGTGTTTATTGAGGTTGTTTATTGACTAATATCTCATATTCTAGTGATAAATAGTGTTAATTGAGGTTGTTTATGGACTAATATCTCATATTCTAGTGATTAATAGTGTTTATTGAGGCTGTTTATGGACTAATATCTCCTATTCTAGTGATTGATAGTGTTTAGTAAGGTTCTTATGCACTAATATCTCCTATTCTAGTGATTAATAGTGTTTATCAAGGTTGATTATGGACTAATCTCCTATTCTAGTGATTAATAGTGTTTAGTGAGGATGTTTATGGACTAATATCTCCTATTCTAGTGATTAATAGAGTTTAGTGAGGTTGTTTATGGACTAATCTCCTATTCTAGTGATTAATAGTGTTTAGTGAGGATGTTTATGGACTAATATCTCCTATTCTAGTGATTAATAGTGTTTAGTGAGGTTGTTTATGGACTAATCTCCTATTCTAGTGATTAACAGTGTTTATTGAGGTCGTTTATGGAGTAATATCTCCTATTCTAGTGATTAATAGTGTTTATTGAGGTTATTTATGGACTAATATCTACTATTCTAGTGATTAATAGTGTTTATTGAGGTAGTTTATAGACATCTCCTATTCTAGTTGTTAATGGTGTTTATTGAGGTTGTTATGGACTAATATTTACATTACATTACATTGCATTTAGCGGACGCTTTTATCCAAAGCGACTTACAATAGTGGGAAAGTACAGATGCGAAAAAATAATACGAGTTGTACTAGTATTTACTAGTACTAGTATACTAGAATTAACATTTGGATATCGAATGCTGAGTGCATATCAGTACTCATGGGAAGTATTTGGGATCACTAGAGCAGGTGCTCTTTGAAGAGCTCGGATTTTAGGAGTTTCTTAAACCCAGTGAGGGACACCTCTACTCTAGTGGTGGTAGGCATCTTGTTCCACCATCTGGGACCTACTGAGGAGAACAGTCTGGATTGCTTTGTGTGAATGTTAGGCAAAGCAAAGCGACGTTCAGTGGAGGAGCGCAGCGACCGGGCAGGGACATAAGCTTTTAGGACCAAGTGCAGATAAGAGGGAGCCTGCTCTGTCATCACCTTATAGGCGATCGTGCAGGCTTTGTGTTTGATCCGGGCAGCAATAGGAAGCCAGTGTAGCTCAATGAGCAGTGGGGTGACATGTGCCCGTTTTGGATGGTTAAAAACCAGACGTGCTGCTGCATTCTGGACCATCTGTAGTGGTTTAATAGTGCAGGCTGGGAGGCCTGTTAGCACAGCGTTGCAGTAATCGAGGCGTGAGATAACCACAGCTTGTACCAAGAGCTGAGTGGCATGTTGCGTTAGGAACGGTCTGATTTGTCTGATATTATAGAGCGCAAAGCGGCAGGACCGTGCAACACAGGACACATGATGTGTGAATGAAAGCTGGTCATCAAACATAACCCCGAGGTTCCTAACAACCTTTGACGGAGAGAGTGAGAGAGTCGATCGTCAATATTTCCTATTCTAGTGGTTAATAGTGTTTATTGAGGTTCTTTATGGATAAATATCTCCTATTCTAGTGTATACTTGATATTTCTTCATCTCATCATGCACAACGTATGTACTTGTACTAAAGCGTATGAACTTGTAGGAGACACCAAAACTAAACTAATAAGCAGTGATTCTGTCCTGCCTCACCTACCATGAAGACTCCAAACAGACATAAAATGAAAAAGAAATTTGTGTTGTCGTGGAACATTCTGGTTGATCCCAAACTTTTGAGCGGCATGCTTGTGTCTGTGTATTTGCACATGGATATATACTGAGCAGAGAAACAGAAGCAGATTAGGATGTGAAGTCAGAATAAATAAGTTCAGTGTCTGTAATCTCTCTGCAGGGGTTTCCTGGAGCGCTGGGATGTGGAGAATTCGAGCGGTTGTTGAAGGAGTCTCAGAAGGAGGTGCTACGTCTGCAGAGGCAGCTCTCTGTCTCCTCAGCGCGGGAGCAGAGCTCTGCTGGAGGAACAGCTGTGGAAAACGAGCAGAAAGTGGATCAGGTAAGATGGTTCACTCCACAGCATCACAATGTGGCAGCTCACAGCTTTTCTTGTAAGTAGGCCTCACTGGACATCAGTGTATTCAGCACCTCTGACTGTGGATATAAAGGCAGGAGGAAGTGTGCTGACTACAGACAGGAAGACTAAAGAAGGTGGGATACTTAACACTAGTGCATCTATAACACGTAGAATATGAAAAAGTAAATTTGAGTTCATCATTTAATCACCTTGCATGTTTAAGGTTGTAGTAACTTGAGGCTTCTGCAGATGGCACGACATGAGGATGATCAGGCTATAAAGACCTGTGTGGTGTGCAATTGGATTCACAGATTGATCTGAATTGGTACATTGCAGTGAATGTCTTGTTTAACCCTTTGTAGTTGGCAGACCCGTCTATGGGAACAAAACCGAAACTGTGCAAAAACACATATTTTACCCCTGAAACAAAATGAAACATAACCTTAAAGGGTCAACTTTTCAAATATATATAGCTTGAATCTAAATATAGTGTTAAATATTTGTGAGAGGAGCTTAAATAAGCAGAGACATGTTTGGGAGAGTGAGTCAGACAGCTGTGCATTTTTTCCCGCCGAGTGACGCGATCTGTCATTCATATAATGACATGGTAATTCCGAACATTCCATTGGTGGGTTCCAGTGGCCAGGAATTTGTGGAATGTTGACAAACAAAAACCTCTCAGCTGAGCTGATCCTGAACTATGGTGTAGTGACTTTTTTTGTAGTGACTTTATTTTTTAGTACCACTTACTTTTCCAGCCTTTTGTTGTCCTGTCCAACTATTTTGAGTTCTAAATTAGTTAATATTTTTTCATTAAATGATCATCTGAACTTTCTTCTGAGATGATTGTGTTCTGTTTATATATATTTATGTACATTTTACACAGACTTTTTGGAGTTGTTTTGTAAGGCCATACATTCATTAAATTTATTAAAGTTGTATTAAAGCAAATTTTTCTCCCATTTTGTAGCTCTGCTCTGTGTACAGTTGACTCACTGAGTCGTTGTTCGTTCTCAGGACAGGCAGAACGTGCTGCTGACTCAGTGGTTTCTGTCTGTAAATGTCAAACGTGGCTGAACAGTGATCATTAATCAGCTCTTTTTGTCCTTTAAGTGTCAAACAGTGAGCGTTAGAGGGTTTATTGTGATCGTTACGTGGCGGCTTTGCTGTAACCTCGCCTCTCTTAACAGGCTACGCTTACATCCGGCAGTTTCATCAGGCAGTTGTAGCCCTCGCGGCATGCAGCAGTCATAATGCCATCATTACTCTGCAGTTTTGCTGTTAAACCTCAGGGTCATGCACCATACGTTGTAGCGTTGAGCACAGCTGAGGACTGAGGGGTCATCCTCTGGGCTTAGGGCAGATATGCATGTGTGTGTGTGTGTTCTGTTAATATGGGGTTTTGGTCCAGTGGGGTTTTGCAGGGCTTAGTGTGTGTTTACACTGGCATAAATGCTGTTTGCTGCTCTTACATAATGGACTACACCATCATCTGCTACACTGCCTAATGAGCTGACTCCAAGCCATGAACTTAAGCCAGAGCGAGCGAGTGAGAGAGAGAGTGATGCACAGGCCTGTCACTACCACTGCTTTATAAATGCATATTTAACATGGTCACATTTTCCTAATATGTTAGTTTTTTCACTGTGATTCCTGCAAAATATGTAGTTAAATAAATTAACAGCTACATTTTCGTCCACATACATGTAATATAGTCAGGACATGATGTAGAATACAGTGAAGACGAAAGGAATATGTTACAGTTCAAGGCTGTATAAGCACGTATAGATGTACTTTAGTTGTGTAAATGCTGCGTGTGTCCAGTTTGCCGATCATTTGAAGTTTCGCTCTGAGATGTCCCTCCTGTCGCTGTAAAGCCTGGATGAGAATGACAGGCACTGGTAATCTGGTCATTTGTGTGACACAAGCTCATGCTCGCGCAGAAAGGCGCCATGTTGTGTGTACTTTAATCCCCTCTGCCCACAGAATGGTACGGTCCTGTAATCCCCTGGCTGTTGCTGTGGTAGTGGTTAGAGGGTTTTGGATGGTAGGTAAAACTCCAGCTCTGTCCCAACCAAAGGCTGCTCTGGCTCTTCCGGCTTTGACACGAAGGGCCACTTCACTTTGCTTCAGCTCACACCAAAAGGACAGGTAGGTGTATGCGTTTGTGTGTGTGGGGGTGCATTCGGTCATGCCAGTGGTTTACTAGCAGCATGCAATATTGCATGACATGCCTATAGACTCAAGCATACTTTTGGTAGCTTGTGTTGCGTTAGCCTGTCCACAAACGCATTGTGCATATGAGGATTGTGTGTGTGCATCTGATCAACAGATTATGACACTTCACTGTCCTCCTCTGTCCTGTCCATTAATGGACATGAGTCTACATATGATTACTGTGCACCCAACTCCTCCTCTCTAAGTGTATTTCCCTGCCAGGTCATGTAGCGTCAAGGTTCCTCAGTGCATGTGCTTGGAAAGCCTGCGTTTTTGTCGTACCTGGCACTCTTTTTATTGAATTTACAGAAGACAGGTAGCATGCAAGCAGGGAGCCAGTTAAGGCCTAGCTTGGGAAGTCTTTGCTGTACAACTGTCTGCGAAATGTGAGCAGTGTGGATAGGCAGTGAGACATTGCATTTGATTTCTATGCAATAGCAGAAAAGAAACGCAACGTCCAGGCCAATCCATTAAGATGCTTTTAAAAGAAGTGATCCAGTTACCCGTTTCAGTAGTCCATGGGGGATTACTGCAATGTGCTTATGGCAAACGGGGCCTACTGCATCTGATCTGCCGGCCTTAGCGCTGCGCCGTAGATGCGGCTACAGAATTAGTGTATTGTGGGAGCCTTGGATTCGTGTTAGAAACTGTATGGAGCAGATGCTGTACTGAAGCATTAGCAGTAGATAGAGCTTTAAGCATCAGATGTGCTGTAGTATTAGCTTTAGCTTCACTGTTATGAAACCTGGCCTGTTGAACGGTTCTTTAGAAACATGCAGTCTAGTATAGAGTGTAAAAACGAAGCATAGCTTGAGTTAGAATTAGTTCTAGAGCGATGTCACATAGCTTTAGCTTCCAGGCACAAGGCCAGATGTCCCAAGATATGAACATTATTACGCTGAAGGAATTCATTTGTATAAATGCATGTCCTGGATGTAGTTTAGCACACATGCTAACACAAGCTGCGGGTACTGCTTATGTAACAGAGATATATGCTTATGTGCATCAAGTGGACCAAATATCCAGTGCCTTGCAGTCTTAAATAGTGACTTTTTCATTAGAAGTCAAATTGGAGGTGACATCTCCATCATTGAGGCTATCAATAGGGTTGCCATCTGTCCCTAGTAATACAGGATCGTCCTTTATTGAATCAGGATGCAATTAGTTTTTATTAGACCTCCCACGATGTATATTTCAGTATAATTATCAGTATAATGCAAATTAAACTAATCATGCTAATAATGCTTTGACCCCCCTGGAGTCTGAGGGTGTTTCAGACACTCTGATGTAGTTTGACATGCCTTGACTTTTTTACACATCTAAAATATTTTATAAGTGTTACACAGGCTTTTGTTCAGCACAAACTCAGCAACAACAGTGTGAAAACGGTAAGTGTCATAAATCTATATTTTGATTAAATCTGCTCTAAATTCAGACTGATATATTCTGAAAAACACTCTAAACATTTCTAGCCAAGACTTTTGAGCTCAGAACTGCATAAACCGAGGTGTTGGCTACACACTGCTCATTACAGTTTTTAGAAATTGTATGTGGTTTTATTTCTAAAGCTTAACTAATGTGAGGTAACACTCTGTTTTCCTCAGCCACTAACCCTACATTGAATATTTATGAGATAGGGTTGAACAGTCAGGTGACAGGTCTTTGTTCAATTCACATTCCACAGATTCCAGGCCGCTGGAACCCACCAATGGAATGTCCGGGATTACCATCTCATTATCATATGAATGACAGATTGTGTCTTTTGGCACGGCTAAATAGCACATGTGTTTTAGGACACAGCATCTTCAGACAGCAGCAGGGCTGGGAGAAGACTGATCTTGCTAATAGATATTATCAGCATGATTAGGTTGTGTAGCACTATATTCAATATATGTATAATTTATGTGCATTCAAGTATTTGCCTTCTACAAATATTCTTCACGCTAATTGTCAATGTAAACATTATTCTTCTCAAGAGCACCTTTGCTAGTTACAGCTAACTCTTGTGACTGTCCTAGCTAGCAGGTAACTAACTTTTTGAAAGAATTTTAATTCTGCACAAACTTAATTTAACTTTTCTAACAATACACATTTTCTGTTCAACAGTAAGTGAAAATGTGTGCTCCTAATGCTAATGTCACTACTGTATCTGCTAATTATGCTAACAGTGCTACTGGCTAACATGTGCTAGCCCTTTCATCCTGTTACTGGGTCATGACTTTGGCCACAGTGGCACAGTTCCACAGAGTATAAGTAGGTGTAGCTGCTAAAATTAGCAGTGAAGGCTTGACTCTTAACTCTTAGTGAGGAGAAGAGCTCAGACCAATGTCATCTGTTCTTGTACTCTGTGCTAATGCTAACCGCTAATAATGGCATCTTCTGAGGCCAGCAAGTTTTGAGCTGAAATGTTTGTGGTAGCCTGAATTCAAGTTAAGAAAGAAATCACCAAAGATTGAGGGTCTGGATGATGTTGGTCACATTTACTTTATTTTAAATTTAAGATGTGTATTTTCAAGTGTATGAAATAATATACCACTCTGCAAAGAATGGAGAGCGCTGCAAAAATTGTTCTTTGAAAAAAGTTTCTTTGGTTTTTCCAGGTACTGGTACATGTTTAAGTCAAATTAATACTTTTTTTTTTTTACATTTTTCAAAGTTCTGAAAACAAATTTAAAATTGTAATTTTGTCATTTTGAGCAAAGGAACAAAAGAGGTGCTGATTTCTGAAAAAACCAGTTTGTATTTATTTTTAACAATGAAATATGGTTTTAACTTAGAAAGAGCCCAGGAATTTGGTGAATTAAGCCTGATTTTGCATGTTCTCAGTCTTTCACATTACTGTTTATGTGACTTTTCAATCTCGTGGTACAAAAATCCAAGCAGCCAAGCTTGGTTTGGTGGCTTGTGGTCATCCATCTTCCTCCCGATCACTGTCCAGAGATGGATCATTTGCAGTACTCTCATAATTTGTTTCTAGACCTATGTCAGTTCAGACCAGTGCCGGTTTATTAAGCACAGTGTTTCACCAGACATACTGTTACTGTTTTACTACAAACACTAGTATGCTATATCAAAGGCACTGCTCAAAGATGTGGTCAGTGGTCGTCCTATGGGGGTCCCTGTCCAACAAGTGATGGAGAAACTGGACTTACTAGAGTCAGTAATTGTACACCAAAAAGTATTTTTGATCAAATGACCAATGAATGTTGGTGATTAAAAAAAACCAGCACCAATTCCACAGTCATATCAGAATATGATCACCTACCTGATAGTGAGAATAACCACCCTTGGCTTTGCATGCTTGCTGATTGGTGAACCCTGACACTTTCCTTGTTACTCCTTATAGAGGTCAGCTGGCTCTGTACCACTCTCTGGACTTGTCGTTCCCCTTTGGCATCAGTGTCCCATGGGGTAAAACTGTTACGCCATTGAGAGGCCCTCATTGTGAAGTCCATTCTTGGCACACCTTGAACACACTCTAGAACAGGGGTGCACACACTTTTTCAGCCTTTGAGCTACTTATTTAATGACTAAGTCAAAATTATCTACCTAATATAAAAATGCAAGACATATTTATTTATAAATATATTGACAATTTATGTGTACAGTGTATGCTGGTGTACCTTGAATAAGTACATGAACGCATATTACACAATACAACTGTGTACATGTTTTGTCATTAGCCTACTTTACTCTGATGACTTGCACTGAATGGAATCAGTGAGGGATGCATAGTCTGGACAGTAGTTGCTGATAGTCAGCCTCAAGCAAACCTCTAAATGATCATCAGTCATAGTGGAACACTAATTGGACTTAATGATCTTCATGTGTGAAAAGGCTGACGACGAATAATGTATTCAAGGCTAACACACTTCAAAAATGACAGTAAAAAAGTCCTCCTCCACTCCGTATGGAAATGGTCAGTTTTAGGTTTCTTACACAGGCAGAACAAACATACATGTTAAGAACTTACAGTGACAGGTGAACACGGACTGCTGGCCAACTTGAAAAACACTGGTTTACAAGTCCAGATGCTGTTTTATGAAGCGATATCAGAGACTGCCAATCACACGTTAGCAAGAAACGGCAGAGCCAATCGAATGAGCTTGTGGGCAGTCTAAAGTGAAACAGGATTTTCAGATTGAGCGGCTTGGAATCCTGCTGGGTCCTAGTGCTCGACCAGTCTCCCTGTATGTCAGTCAAGTGAGATGTTTTATAGCGAGGACGGATGATAGGCTGAGGTCTATTTTTTAAAATTCCATGCGATCTACCCACACTACCTTTGAGATCGACTGGTAGATCGCGATCGACGTATTGTGCACCCCTGCTCTAGAACATCCCATAAAGTTAGCAGTGTCTTAAGATGCAACCATCCAACACCCAGTACCTTTTGGACATCATTCAAATTGCTATGGTCATGACAATCTGCACTACCGACTGACAGCAAACCCTGTGACGTGGCATCTGTGACATCCCAGGCATATTTATTTCAATATTCATTCATAATATTCTGATATGACAGTGTAAGAGTGTCATGTTATGCAAACGTCCTATTTTTAATGTATTTGCCCACTGCAGGTTGTATGTGAAACCTCATGCCAAGTGGTAGATGAAGCCCCTGTTAAAGGGGAGAAGACTCCTGGAGAGGAGGAGGAGGAGTCTACAACACAAGTGACATCCAAGCAAGGCACAAACTCCACCCAACAGGAAGAACAGACGCAAGACGACCGACTTCAATTTCTGGTAAATATGTAGATCCATAGTTTAATTGTACATTTGGATGTTTAAACATCTGGAAAGCAGGTGACAAGCACTGTCACTATGATCTGAGGATCACGAGTTTGAATCTTGATCATGCTGCCTGGCAGCCGGGGCCCAAGAGAGCAAAAATCTCTCCCCAGCACTACTAAGTAATGTCGGCTGGCTCAGGCATCTGCCAGGCGATCCATCAGAACTGGGGATCCTGCGCTTTCCTCCATGCGTGATGTTTGCCCAGCAACAATGTATTGGCAGCAGTTGGAAAGAGGCGGAGCTTGACTTCACATACATCGGAGGAGGCCTGTGTTAGTCTGCAGCCTCATAGAGTCAGAGACATTACAAGTGATGGGGAGAGTCAACGAATTGAAGGGTCAGTTGGCTACCAAACACACTGGAGAGAAAATTAGGGTAAAAAAAACAATTTCTACACTTTTCTGCAGATTTAAGGGATTCTCTATTTGTGCCACTGTGGACATTAGTGTATGTGCGCCCCAGTAATCTCAGCTACCCACCCAATAATCCCACCAACAATTATTTTTCTTTTCCTCAGCAAACAGAGCATAGCACTAATGCACTGATTGTTGTTGATGGTCTGTATTTGTTTGCTTTCACATTGTGCTCTTATTTCATTCTCTACCATGTTTGACTACCAAAATAAGGCATGTTAATAGACCAGCATCAAATGCACGGCTTCTTTAAGATTTAAACTAAGATTTTAAGATTTAATCTAATTTTTGCTCTGAGCAAAGGTCTCATAGCCTCAGCTCAGAGAGGGCATGTGTTCTCTGTAGCAGATTTTCTGGTATATTTCTGTGTTTTGTTGTTGATGCCAGTCTTTATGTTACTTAACTTTCATCCCCATCAGTCCAAGCATACCAACCTGAACAGGCATCTGTTTGTTTTAATCTGTTCAGGTGAAATGGATTCATGTGACTTATGGTTAACTATGTTGTGGTTTGTTCCATCAAATATAGTCTTTAGCAAGAAATCTGACATGGGTGCTTTCTGCACCTTTTCAAAAGTTAAACCTGTTGTGGTCTCCTTGCAACAATCAGGGCACATGGTGTACATGAAGTGCAGACTTTTCTGTTTTTTTTAATCTGAAGAGTATATATTACATTAAATCCCAGCTAATGCTACAAAATGTTATTTGGTGGTAGTTTTGGGCTATTTTATCCTTTCAATTTGGTCTATATATATATCACATTAACCCTCTGGAGTCAGCGCTTCCGCCAGCGAGGACAAGACCAAAATTCAGCAAAAACATTTATATAACTTTAACAGTTTATCCTTAAAGGGTCTACTTTTCATACATATATATATATATATATACAGTTGAAACCAGAAGTTTACATACACTATATAAAAAGACACATGTGCATGTTTTTCCTCACTGTCTCACATGAAATCAGAATAAACTCTTCTTGTTTTAGGTCAATCAGGATTACCAAAATTATTTCTATGTGCTAACTGCCAGAATAATGAAAGAGAATTTTTTAAGGCAACTTTTATTACTTTCCTCAAAGTCAAAAGTTTAAATACATTTCATTAGTATTTGGTACTGTTGCCCTTAAACTGTATGACTTGGGTCAAATGTTTAGGATATCCTTCCACAAGCTTCTCACAATAGTTGGCAGGAATTTTGGCCCATTCCTCCTGACACAACTGGTGTCACTGAGCCATGTTTGTAGGCCGCCTTGCTCGCACCTGCCTTTTCAACTTTGCCCATACATTGTCTATAGGATTGAGATCAGGGCTTTGTGATGGCTACTCCAAAACATTGACTTTGTTATCCTTAAGCCAATTTGTAACCAGTTTGGCTGTATGCTTCGAGTCATTGTCCTTTTGGAAGACCCATTTACGCCCAAGCTTTAACTTCCTGGCTGATGTCTTGAGATGTTGCTTCAGTATTCCCACATATTGTTCTTTCCTCATGATGCCATCGATTTTGTGAAGTGCACCCTCCCGCAGCAAAACAACCCCACAACATGATGCTGCCACCCTCATGTTTCACAGTAGGGATGGTGTTCTCAGGCTTGCAAGCTTCCCCCTTTTTCCTCCAAATGTAACGATGATCATTATGGCCAAACAGTTCAAGTTTAGTTTCGTCAGACCACAGGACATGTCTCCAAAAATTAAGGTCTTTGTCCCTGTGTGCATTTGCAAACATTAATCTGCCTTTTTTCTTTTGGAGTAATGGCTTCTTCCTGGCAGAGTGGCCTTTCAGCCCATGTCGATACAGTACTCGTTTCATTGTGGATAATGACACACTCTTACCAGCTTCAGCCATCATCTTCACAAGGTCTTTTGCTTGTGTTCTTGGGTTGATGTGCACATTTCGGACCAAAGCACGTTCATCTCTGGGACACAGATCCCGTCTCCTTCCTGAGCGGTATGATGGCTGGACATGCCCATCTTGTTTGTACTTGCGTATAATTGTTTGTACAGATGAACGAGCCACCTTCAGGCATCTGGAAATTGTACCCAAGGATGAACCAGACTTGTGCAAGTCCACAATTCTCTTCTTGATATCTTGGCAGATTTCTTTTGACTTTCCCATGATGTTACACAAAGAAGCAGTGTGTTTCAGGTGTTCCTTACATCCACAGGTGTGTCTCCAATTAACTCAGATGTTGCCAATAAACCTATCAGAAGCTTCCAAAGACATGACATCATCATTTGGGCTGTCCCAAATTGTTTAAAGGCATAGTAATCTTAGTGTATTTAAACTTTTGACTTTGAGGAAAGTAATAAACATTGCCTTAAAAATTCTCTCTTTCATTTTTCTGGCAGTTAGCACATAGAAATAATTTTGGTAATCCTGATTGACCTAAAATAGGAAGAGTTTATTCTAATTTCATGTGAGACAGTGAGAAAAAACATGCACATGTGTTTTTTTATATAGTGTATGTACAGTAAACTTCTGGTTTCAACTGTATATAGCTTTAATCTAAACATATTGTTAAATATTTCTGAGGAGCTTAAAAAAGTAGATACACATTTTCAGAGCGAATCAGACAGCTGCACATATTTTCCTGCCAATTAACACAATCTGTAATCCATATGATAATGACATGGTAATTCCAGACATTCCATTGGTAGATTACCAGCCGTGGAATGTGTGAAATGTGCAAAGACACCCCATCAAACAAAAGAGCTCTCACCTGAGTGTTCACACCTATCTCATAAATATTCAATCCAGGAACCACTGAATGAGTAAAACACGTCAACTCACATTTGTCAAGCTTTATAAATAAAACTCCAGACTCCATCTGCATGTTAATGTCTTGGCATATTATTTTTCACATTTACATACAGTGTCAGCATACTGGACCCAGAAATCTCACCAAAATGATTTTTTACTATAAAAAACACAAACCTGCTCAGAGAAGCTTCTTAACCCTTTAACATCTTCACCAAGAAAGAAGATTTATTATTGAATTATTATTTTTTATTAAAGAGCCCACAGTTTTCTTTTTAATGTTCTCTTTAAACATACAATGAGATGCAATTTATGGTAAAATCAGAACATAAACTACAAATGCAAAAACCGTACAATAACAGGCTAGTTTTGTTCATTCACTCATCTGTGTGGTGGTGCAACAGTATTAATGGTTTTTCAACATTTGATCCAGTTTACTTGTGGTTTAGCTACAAAGCTGCTGGTTCCCATTCAGACAAGAAAATGTTGCATTTCTGACCTCTAATGGATGTTATTTAGCCTAAAATACCTCTACTGATTGGTAGAGATGGCACAATCACATTATGTTAAGTTCAGCACCTTCTTCAAGAAGATACAGTGACTTAAATGTGCTCTACCAAATGGTTGAGCAGGATGTTAAAGATGTGAACGTGAACATATAATCATAAAAAAATAATAATAATGTGAAGCTATTTATGCTATTTTGAAGCTGTGATTTGATCTTGCTGCAGGCAGTGTGCTGGTCCGGCTGGGGGGGGGGGGGGGGGGGGGGGGGGGGGG
>BRDA01004796.1:59551-76965 GCA_036984385.1 Crenuchus spilurus
ATCTATCTATCTATCTATCTATATATGAAATAATTAGGGAACGCCCTTTAAGTCCAGGGTCGTGACGACCGTCCCGTCGGCGAACACGTCGCGGTTGGAATTATGTCTTTTATTCCTTTTGTATGTACTCCTTACACCCCTTTTTCTCTTTTTTTTGTACACTATGTACACTTTTTTTTTGAGAAACGTATCGCTGCACAAGCGGCTGCCCTGCCAGCAGTGCTGGGACCTGAATTTCCCGCAAGGGATTAATAAAGTATATATCTATCTATCTATCTATCTATCTATGTGATTGGTGACTCCTGAGGGTTACATAAAAATAGCACATCTTTAATATTGGCTTAAGTTTGATGAGTTTTAATTCAGACTTTCTGAAATTCCCAATAATCTCCTGTCAGACACTCTGCAGTGCTTCAGAGTTCACATCTGGCTACTTTGTGTTATTTCAGTCTGGGTCGGCTAAACTCGCCACCACAGGTGTCTCTCTTACACATTTTAATCATCGGTATTGCTCCTGCTGTGAAACACTGTCACAGGGACAGAGTGGTAATCTGCTGACAGCAATTAGCTCCTCTGTCCATCCGGCCTCCACGCTCCAGCCTCGGCCACTCCTGATGGTCTTTCTGCTGCTGCTGCTGGGGGCCAATAAGCTGATTTCTGCTTTTTGTTGCTCCTGTGTATAAGCTCCATTTAGTGTAATTAAAGGATGCTAAGCTTTGTAATTCTAGTGTCAGCGGTCAGTGTGAAAATTAAAGCCATAGACCACTTTATTATTATTATTATTATTATTATTATTATTATCATTATCATCATCATTATTATCATCATTAGCCCACCTGCTTGTCTTTAGTGAAGGAGGCTGTTCTCAGTAAACTAAGCGCTTACACTTTCAGCTTGTTGTGCAATAGTCAGACTGATGTACACTCTTAGCAACAAGGGTTCTGTATTAGTAAAACATATGGTTCTTCAACAGTTCTTTGCATGATGAAAGGGTTCTTCAGATGAATAAGGAATGTTCTGTCGATGAAAATGTTTTGAAAATGGTCCTATATAGCACCAAAAAGGGTTCCCCCATTATTACAAGCTTAACATCATAACAGCAGAATCCTTTTTGGGGCTGTATAGAACCATTTTCAGAAAGGTTCTAGATAGAAGCATTTACAGCACATTCCTTTATCAATCTGAAGAATCTGAAGAAACATGAAGGGTTCATGGTTCTGTATAAAACCATTTTCTTTACCAAAGAACCCTTGATGAATTGTATTTTTTTAGACTGTGGAACCCTTTTTGGTCCTGTATAGAACCCTTCGAAAGAGTTCTTCCTGTGCTGAAAGGGTTTTTCAGATTGATGAGGAATGTTCTATAGGTCTACATAGAAGCCTTTCTGAAAATGGTTCTATATAGAACCATGAACACTCAGAGAACCCTTCTTGTGGATAAAAAGTTCTTTCCATGCTGAAATGGTTATTCATATTGATAAAGGAAATGCTGTAGATGGTTCTATATTGACACATTTTGAAAATGGTTCTATATAGCACCAAAAGGGTTCTGCTGTAGTTACGATGACAAGCTTGTGATAATAGAGGAACCCTTTTTGGTTCATCTACAGCACATTCCTCATCAATATGAAGAACTAGTTCACCATGCAAAGAACCCTAAGGGTGCTTTAAGTTTTTATTTTTGTCTACAGAACCATGATCTGTCTTTAATGAACAATGTTCTCATCTCATGTTTGTTCTCATGTTTTTCCAGGAACGCGAGCTGAGCAAGAAGAGAAAAGAATGTGAAGGTCTTGAGCATGAAGTTAGGAAGAGACAGAAAAGATGTCTCGATTTGGTGAGCATCCTGCCGAGAATGGCTGATGTGTTTCGACTCGGTGACATTTATCCTGCTGGAGAACGATGTTAACAGGATGGATAAACATATCACTGTAGCCTCAGACAGAAAAGGACACAAACACATGAGATGATATTTATGCTTGACTGGTGCCAGACAGCTTAATAAAATGGTTATTACTAATTATTTGTGACAAGGGCGGTGGCTGAGGAAGAGAGGATGGAGCGGGAGTCCAGTTCATAAAATTGTAAACTAAACATTGTGGCTCTGAAAACAAAACAGGGTTGACATACAAGACCATAAAGGCTAAAACAGGACTATGAGGACCTAAATTCATGCACATTCCATGACTGACGAATGATGTGAAACATTAGGGAGGCTTTAAAGCAAACACTGATTAGCACATGATGAAACGGCAGTGCTGTGAACTCAGACAAGACAGGTGTTAACACTGATATGAGGCGTGACGTGGCTGGGGATGGAAAGGTGACGTGGATAAGACACATGGGATAAATTGAAAGCACATGGTGAAACAACAGCACATGGCAAACATAAACATAACCTGAAGCGCGTAATAACAGACAGCAAATGGCAAACATATATAAACGAGGTAGAGGCATAACCAGGGAAGCAGCCAAGACGGGAGGGTCACACATTATTATTATTATTATTATTATTATTATTATTTAAAAAATATGTGGATGCAGGGGGTGACAAAAAGAGAGGGAACATTTAAGCTGAACATATTAACACATGAGACAGGGAATCAGGGCTGGGGAATCACAAGGCTCAGGTGCAGACACTCAGCACATGACGGGGTCAGATTAAGGTGGCGGCATGACGTAAACGTAAACAAAAGCACATGGACAAGACAGAAACGGGGCTGTGTTTGGAGGTTTCACCATCAAAAATCAGCACAATACTTACTCAAGAATCATATTTAGACAATTTCCTCTTTACAGCCAAGACATGTTAGGAGACCAGACTTAAGATTAAGCTTCACCTTTTTGCCAATGTGATTTGTACAAAATATTCATCTCACATCTGTTTTACTTCTTCGGTAGGAAACTAATCAGGCACACAAACCATGTCTGAAGTGCATTTGTATGTCAAGCACATTTCCTCAACATCAAAAGACTTTCAGCACTGATCAGTTCACAACATTCATCAGTAATGTCTCCACAGCATAGAGGACTGATTCGGGTATGTTTGGCTTTGCAGGAGAACCAGCTTGAGGATGAGCGCTGCAAAAATGCGCGCTTAACAGAGGAGGCTGTTCTCCTCAGGAGGAAGGCTCAGCTGCTTGATCAGGTCAGTGTGGGATATTTAGATGGTTTAGTTGAGAAAACACATACAAGTGCATCTCCAAAAAATAGAATATTGTGACAAAAAAGTTCATTCTTGTTGATGATTTAATTCTAAAATGTCTGTCCATCCATCATCTTATCCATTTAATCTTGATTAGGATTGCGGTTAGTCCCCTACCCCATCACTGGGTGCAGGGCATTACACTAACTAAGCCCAGAAGAGGGCGCCAGTCCATCGCTGGGTGCACACACAAGCACGCACACACACACACACACACACACACACACACACAGACAGTTTAGAGTTCACAATTTACTTGACCTCCATGTTTTTGAACTGTGGAAGGAAACCCAGAGTCCCCAGTGGAAACCCACACAGACACGAGGAGAACATGGAAACTCCACCCAGATGGGGACTTGAACCCAAGACCTCAGCACTGAGAGGCGAACTTGCTAACCACTGTGTCATGACTTTGAGTCAGATCTTTCTATGTTTCACATTACACAACTTGTTGTTTTGTAATCAGAAGTCATTCAGGGCTTACAAACTACAGGACTGATTAGCGACACAGGGAGGAACCCTCAAATATGAAAAACAAACCGTTTCACAATATTTTAATTTTCATAAGTCGATATGCTCAGAGCCTTCAATAAAACATGTTTTTTTGTGCATTGCTCACGTGTTGTAGTACTGGGGCGGTATCTCAGTAATGATGAAAAATTGATCCACTGTGCAGCCCTCATCAGAAATTCTTATATTTACAACATTCTGTCTCTTTCTGATCTCTTCAGTCTCAGGTTGAGAATGAGGAGCTGAGGGAGGAGCTCTCTGCAGTGAGCGCTCAACACAGTTCAGTTCTCGACGAGAACCAGAAACTCCGTGCCAAACTGGAGAACCTAGAGCAGGTCCTAAAGGTAGACCTATGTTTAGTTCTATTGTAGTACTTCACTTTGAGAAAGCACTGTGACGTGATGAGACAAAACATTAAGACATAGTGAATAATGTAGATTAAGTGAAGTCTTGAGATACATTAGACAGTTCTATGGTGGGAGCCGACCTGGATCTGAGAACCAAATCATTATGATCATGAAGCATCTCTGCAACAGAGATGCTAACCAGGCTTGTGAGGTGCTCCTGCTCAGGCCTTTGAATTTTTCCAATCTTGTTTAGATTGAGCATCTAAGGGATGTGCTAGAATGGCATTTCCAATCTACAGCAGCTCCACCTGAACCTACAGGGCTTAAAGGATCTGCTGCTAGCTTCTTAGTCTCTGATACCAAAGGACATCTTCAGAAGTCTTGTAGAGTTTATGCCTCGGCAGGTCAACAGCATATTAGTATATTGGTCTGAATGTTTTGCCTCATCAGTGTAAAATCATTAGCCCCAAGTGGCTCAGCGAACTAAGGTGCTGACACTATGATCAGAGGATCGCTAGTTTGAATCCCGGTCATGCTGCTTGCCATTGACAGCCAGGGCCTGAGGGAGCAAAATTGGCTGTGCTCTCTCTGGGTGGGTAGATGGTGCTCTTTCCCCATTACTACTGCCATGCAGTGTCAGCTGGCTCAGGCTTCTGATAGCTGAGGTATCAGAGCTGGGGATGCTGATCTTTCCTCCAACCGTGTTGTCTGCCCAGTGATAATGCATCAGAAGCAGTTGAAAAAGAGGCGATGACTTACAAGTGATTGGGAGAGTCCTAGTGGATGGGTGGGTCAATTGACTGCCACTACATTGGGGGGCAAATTGAGTCAAAAAATAAATTGTGTTCTTAAACTTTAGATGTCATTAATGTGCCTCTCGTTGTGTGTGTGTGTGTGTGTGTGTGTGTGTGTGTGGTCAGCATATGCGAGAGGTCGCAGAGCGCAGGCAGCAGCTGGAACTGGAACATGAGCAGGCATTGGCTATCCTCAAGTTCAAGCAAGATGAGATCAAACGACTTCAGCGGGTTGGCCACAACACATTCCACTTCATGTTTCTTAAATGTTCAGGCCTGCTATTGTGCTCTGGTTTGGGGCACATTCTATGTAGCATTAATGACCTCTTTTCACGTTATCTGACAAAAACCTCATTCAGCCCATATACACTGAAATGTATGAATGATGCTGATAATTTTGACATAACAATAACACCAGTAAGTGTTGTTGTTTTGAGTAAAACCAGTATAGCTGAGAAACAGTGACTGAGACGAGTAGAGATGTAAATATGAATCAGAATCAGATTAATTGGCCAAGTACATTGATAGACGTAAGGAACCTGTTTCCAGCCATTGGTGTCCTTAGTATTATATAAAAATGATAGGTATATATTAGGGATGTCCCGATCACGTTTTTTCTGTTCCCGATCCGATCCGAGTCATTAATTTTTTAGTGACTCCCGATACCGAGTCTCAAACCGATACTTCTATTTTCTAGATAAGAACTAGATAATACTCTTCACACAGTGCACACATTACATTATAGTTAATCAAATTAATCCAATGTTTATATTTAACAACTGCAATGCTTTAGGGGAAAAACTGCCAGCTTCCAAACTATTGTTAAGTGTTTCCAAAAGCTCTATAAGACGCCGAAAACCTGTATTCTCTACCACAGCGATCAGCTGGTCATCCAAAGCAGTGAATTCAGTGACCCGCTCTGTGATCTTCTTGGCCATAGTGCTGTCTTGAGAGAACTTTTCTTTTAAAACTTTCTGAAAGTGTAGATTAGGTACAGCCTTTAACTGAGCTGTCTGAACAAACTCACTGTATTCTGTTAAAGGTTTATTTTTTAGGTGCCGTATTAAAATTAATAGGCAGGGCAGTACTCTGCCGCACTGAAGGGGGGCGTACGTGAGCCAACGAGTGCTTGTTTTAGGCAGAGGCGAGTGAGAGTGAAGAGCACAGAGGGAGCAGAACAAATTCCGCTTTGTCTCGCTGCTGTAATTGTAATTTTTTTCTTATATTTACGTACCTTTAATACATACCTTACGTGTGTGAGAGAGTGTGTGTGTGTGTGTGTGTGTGTGTGTGTGTGTGTGTGTGTGTAGAACGCTGATGAGATACGAAATAACCAGTAGCCAATTGAATAAGCTCCCCTTTGGGTTTATATATTTGTAAATCTGACTCTAAAGGAGTCAGTGCCTCACCAACCATGAACCTCACCGCACGTCACTGTATTAAATGCAGATCTGCTACTACCACCCCGTGAAACACTCATATTGCAGACATTACACCTCGCTGTTGGACTCGTATCTCTTTCTAATTTGAAGTAATTCCACACAGCAGACATAATCACGCTCTGATACATGCTCTGCTCTGGTTTTACGACTCCTTTGTTTACGACAAAGATCGGGCTTAGGTTTGTGTTCAGAAAAGCTGATACCGATTACTTATAAAATGCCGTGATCGGCCCGATTCCGATCTTTGAGATTGGATCGGGACATCCCTAGTATATATAGTATAGTATACACAGACCGTACGGGACAAATAATATGTGCATATAATAATCTGTATACACAGTGGCATTCAAAAGTTTGGGCTCCCCTGTTAAAATGCCAGCTTTTTGTGATTTAAAAATCAGACTAATCATTTCCGAATTTTTTCCACCTATAATGTGACCTGCAGTACCAATCAAATGTTTGGACACACCTTCCTGCATTGTAAATTTAAATTTAAACTTAAAGGCACAGTATGTAATATTTCGGGTTATCTTTTAGCAGAATTTAAGATAATCACTAATAAAAATGATTAAAAACACATCTAATCATTATAAACTAAGAAGTCGTTTGATTATTTTACCTTAGATTAAGCTGTTTATATCTACATTGGTCGCGGGTCGAGCACCGACTGAGGCTGCCATGTTGCATTGCCATGTTTCTACAGTAGTTTAAAAAGGACAAACAAGGCTAGTGTTTGTGTTGTAATGACGAATTGGCCACTCAAATTTGATGGCGCTGTAGCTTTGTTTTACTGTTGGCTGACATAAAACAGGAGAAGAAGAAGAAATAAACATATGCCTCAATAAGAAGAAATACACGGAGGAGAAGCAAGAATAAAGGTTTTTTGGTTTATTTGTTAAGATGGCGTAACATTCTTATGCTAGTCAAGAAGAGAAAACAACTTCAATCGTCAAAGAAAAGAAAACATGAAACTTAGCTTCATATTTGTGTGCGCAGTGTTTCCCCCCCCCATTCCACCTTAAATGGTGCTGCAGGACATTGTAGCGCATCGGAGCTGAACACTACTGCAGCATTTAAGGTGGAACGGGAGATTCGTAGCTGCGCGCTAGTTTGCAAGCTTAGCTAATATGAGCTCGTGTGAACTCTTATCGGCTGAAGTGCCTTCTTCAGAGCATGGCAAGCTTACCTTGACTAAATGTGTATCCTGCCTGCATTATCTGTCTACAGTGAAGCAGTTTGATGCGTTTACTTTGTTACTTTGTACAGAAAACAGCTAACGTTTACAATATTACTACTGAAGTGCAGAAAATATGTTTCGTCTACATTGTAGCCATGATCATTTTACATATTACATTTCTAATTAAAATTAATCTTACCACTTGACATATCACTAGCTCTAAATCTGCTATTAGACATCGCGTTCGGGAGTATCAAAGATATATGACATCTTACGGTCACCGTAGAGACTCCTTTGTGTTTGGAAGGGAGGGGCTGTGGAAAGAGTCTTCAGTTGGTTGCAATATGGACACTAAACCACTAGATGTCATACTGTGCCTTTAAAAGTGTTAAACAAACCAAAATATGTTTAGATTTTAGATTCTTCAAAGTAGACACACAACTGATGTCTCAAACACATTAAGAGGCAAGAAATGCAAGTCATTAACACTTGACAAGTCACAGCTGTTAACTGAAAGACATTCCAGGTGACTACCTCATAAAGCTGACTGAGAAAATGCCAAGAAAGCTGGCATCTAAGCAAGAGGTGTCTACTTTGAAGAAAGTAAAATATAAACATATTCTGGTTTGTTTAACACTTGTTTGTTTACTAAATAATTACAGATGTATTTCTTCAGTTTGGATGACTTTAGTATTAATGTACAATGCAGAACATTTTTAAATCATGAAAAACCACTGAATGTCCAGAACGTGTGTTGTGACTGGTACTGTATAATCTAAAATTTAAAAATTAGATAAAAATAAAGAGTTAAAATAATGTGGTTGCATAAATTTGGACGCCCAATTCTGTGTCCTTCTGCATTCAGATGTTTTGAGTAGCCTGGCACATTTTGACTTGGCAGTCTGTGCCCACTCCAAATTGTGAGGGCATCTCCTGTGTACATCCCTCATCAGGCTGTGCCAAATTGTATCCACTTAATGTTGACACTTCATTACTTTTTTGTGGTCCACTGATTTTTTCTATCTTCTCTCAGGCTCAGTTATTTGCCAAGAGGGAGCATGAAGGGGTTGTGCAGATGCTGGAGGTGAGAACGTAGATGTTTTTTCTCCAAACATTCACTTTTCCTGATCTGTTGTTTTGGTTTGTGTGATGCTAAAAGGTTATGAAGTATATACGTAGTTACTTAGGTGGTTTACAGAATAGAGTACAAAGGTGTGTGTGTGTGTGGGGGGGTAGTTTTGTAGGTAGGTGTCTGCCACCTCCACTAACAGATACAGTCTATTCATTATTAATTACGGTGTCTATTCAATAATGCATTGTGCTATCATTATGAAGCATCCTTCTCTTCACAACAGATTCAGTATAAAGAAAGTGTTAATATTTGATAGACTCTTTCCTCTCCCCTCAGTGACACACAAAAGACTTTCCCCGGCAGCTAATGTTCTTCAGATGCATAATTGACAGTATTGCCAATGCAAAGCCTAGTCTGTGTCTGTGTGTAAGCAGTATAGCAGAATAGTATATAATCAATAGCACTGGTGTACTCAGAGAAAAATGAGAAAGAGTCACTAATGTGCCCTCTTGAATGGCAAAAAGTGCCCTGTTAGCTGCCCTTCACATAAGAAAATTATTGACCTGCCCCTTTTTTGCAATAAATGATGGTGTGCCCGCTACAACAGGAAAGACTGATGATCTGTCTTAATGAGCCCATATTTGGTTGCCTTTTCAACAGAAAAGGGCACTTTAAGCATCTTCTATTGCACCCCTAATAGACAGTGTCCCAAAGGGAGCCCTTTTCTGTAGAGAAAATGCGGTGCAGTGCTGTATAGGGTTCTCCTACAATTGTACATGAGGAAGTGCCCAAGTAGGTGTCCCTCTAATTGAGAAGTGGACCTCCAGTGGGGCCCTTTTTATTTTTTCACCCCTGCCCTTTAAACATCCTGAGTCTGACACTGTTTGATATGTAAGTAACATTATTTTATAGATATGAATGTGCCTCCTCTATTATTTACAGTTATCATCTAAAACCCTGTCAACACTTCATTATTTTGTTTTATTTGATCATCTGTCATATCTGAGGAGAAGATCTGGAACCTAACTTTGTTCTTTGTACTAGATCGCAAGAAGTCAACCTTATTTACTGTATATATGTTTATTTGTATTTCTTTCATTTACAAATGGGTTTTTAACAAATGCAAACACACTTGTTGCCAAGAGTAGTGGTTCATATAATGTTAATTGGGTGCCTAAGGCAATTTGCCCGATGGTGTTTATGGCATATGTGGTATATAAGCATGTTTCTAAGTGAATTATGTTGTGTGTGTGTGTGTGTGTGTGTGTGTGTGTGTGTATGTAATGTATATTGTGTTTGTATTTAACTGTTGTTATTTGCCTAAATGTGTCATTTGTAGGACTTGATCCAGTTTGTATTGCTGAGAGAGCTGGTAGAGTAACATTGCTCCATCTTTCTCTCTTCCTCCATTTCTCTCTTTCTCTGAATGATGGTATCAGTCTCCTCCAGAGGGCCCTGTCTCGCTATAAATTGGCCTTTTTAATGTGGATGCAGATGTGACTCATTGACTCATCTGTGTCCTGTGTGAGCCGTTTCAAAACGAAGTGCCGTGTTTGGCTTTAAGTCATGAATTGTGCCATGTTGCACTGATCTGACGTGGGTTCTGGAGTGGTTAAGATACTCTGTGAACAGAGCTTTTGTTCAGCAGGTCCTCTTTTAAAAGAAGCTGGATTGTTGTGTCCACTAACCACAAGTTTTCTTCCCTTTGACTTGCATGCATGTGTATTCTAAAGCACTTTTTTCTCTCTCTCTCTCTTTCTCTCTCTCTCCCTTTCTTTGTTTCATGCTTTGTGCTTTGTTCTGGTGTTTGCTGAGCAGAACACATTGGACTGCATGCAGGTATTGATAGTAACTACTCAACTTACAGAGTCATTATTGCCCGATGCCACTCTACCTTGCTTGATGCCCTAAATGCTTGTTCTGCCCTTACTAGAAATGGTACAGCTGTAGTGCCCAGCAGAAAATACTGGACTGGATATTGGACAGGAAAAATATAATCCAATTCTGTAAGAATTTTAGAGTGAATGGTGCAAAAATAAGGTTCCTGGAGGCATTTCTGACTGCTCCACTGGTGCAACAATCAGGCCCTATAGTATAGTACAAGCCCTCTAAGTACACTAAGACAAATTACAGGACAGGACAAATTTAATGATGGTCAGTATATGGTGAGTGATTGTCTAGTGGGAAACAATATTCCAGCCTACAGTGCGCGTTATGTACAAATATTGCAATGACAGTATACAGTGATGTGCAAATGTGCAGTAATATTTAGTCCCTGAGAGTCAGACTGTGTGTGTTGAGGAGCTTGACAGCATGAGGGATGAAACTGTTGGACAGTCTAGCAGTGAGGGTCTGAATGCTGTAGTATCTTCTACCAGGAGGCAGCAGGTGAAGAGACCACACAAATAAGTATTTGTGATGGGTCCTCCACAATTCTGAGAGCTTTCCTGATGCAGTGCTTGTTGTAAGTGTTTGTGAGAGATGGAAGAGAGACCCCAGTGATCTTCTCAGCCGTCCTCACTATACGCTGGAGAGGCTTGCAGTCAGATGCAGAGCAATTCCCAAACCAGACAGTGATGCAGCTGCTCAGGATGCTATCTATGGTTCCTCTGTAGAAGGTTTTGAGGATGGGAGGTGGCAGATGAGATGCTGTTGGGCTTTCTTACTTATGGAGCTGGTGTTGAGGGCCCAGGTGAGTTTTTATGGCTGAATACTGAGGAATTTGGTGCTCCTGAGAATCTCCACTGAAGAGTAATCACTGTTCAGTGGAGAGTGGTCTCTATGTTCTTCCAAAGTCAACAATAATCTCTTTAGTTTTGTCAACATTCAGAGATGAATTTGCACCAGTGTAAAGTAGAATTATATGTTTATGTATTACAATCTGTTTTTCAAATAAAAAATACTTTAAAAGTGAGAAAGTAGGACGTTATAACATGCAATGAGTAACGCTAACATTAGAAAAGTAGCTAGCCTTATGCTAGTCTTATACTAAAATACTAGGTTACTGCTAGAATTACAGTTGTTGTATTGTAAGTAATGTAATTTTCTTCAACTTTGTTAGTTATACATTTCTTCAACGTTGTTTTATGTACATTTTTCAGGGTTTTTTTCAGAGTGACTCACTGAATCAGCTAATAGATTGAGCTTGTAGACAGTATTTCAGTTAAAGTGGCTCATTTTAAAGCAAAGTTGGAAAAATATAGAATGAATATAACCAATTCTATAGCAAATGCAAAGTGAAATATCACAACAGTGCAAAAATAAGACTTCTTGTGTTAAAAACATGAAAACAAAAAAGCTTCTTGGGTGCACTTTTAAGGGTTGCACTGGTGCAGCAATCTGAAGAACCCCAAAAATATTTTCCAGGAACTTTTTGTTTTGGAGTGTATTTTATCAATTTTTATGTTGAAATATTCAACGTATTATAGTCTGTTGTCAAAATAAAATAACTTAAAAATTGAGAAAGAAGGGCATGTTCTAAATGTTTCGCTAACATTAGAGTAGCTAGCCTTATGCTAGATTCTATGCTACTCAAATAATAAGTAATTCAGTTAAAGTAGCTCATTTTAAGCATATTTGGGGATAAAATAATGAATATGATAAATTTAACAAATCTAAAGTGACATATCACTGTATTACTTGTAGTACAACTAATGTAATGCAAAAAATAAACCAGGTTACATGTAACATAATATTAACATTAAAACAGTTGCTAGCTACTATATAACAATACAGTTTTATGCTGAATATGCTGTTTATTACAATTTGTTGTCCAATCATAATACAATTACTTATGAAGTGAGAAAGCTAAATAACATTAGCAATGTGTAGCCTAATGCTAACAGAACAGTAGCATAGTCTAATGCTAACATTGTAAAGCAGTAAGTAGCTAGACAGTGAAATGCATTAACACTAATCAGTTACTGCAGTTGGACAGTAAAAACAAATATGATTAAAGCGTTAATTTATAGAAATTTCTCATTTATAGAAACATGACATGGAAAAAAAGGTGAAACGTAGGCAGGGGTAAAATAAAAAAGATCAGCCATTAGAAAGCAGATTAAAAGTGGGACACAGTTAATCTAAACAAGCTTTAGGCTAAGAAGCTACAATGCTAGCAGTGTATGTTAAGTAGGTACAGTACCAGTCAAAAGTTTGGACACACCTTTTCATTCAGTGTTTTTATTCCTACATTGTAAATGAACACTAAAATCATCCAGAATATGAAGGAACACATAAGGAATCATGTAGTAAACTTAAAAACAAGCCAAAATATGTTTTAGATTTTAGATTCTTTAAAGTAGACACACAACTGCTGTCTCAAACACATTAAGTGGGCATGAAATGCAAGTCATGAACTCTTGACAAGTCACAGCTGTTAACTGAAAGCCATTCCAGGTAACTACCTCATAAAGCTGACTGAGAAAATGCCAAGAAAGCTGGCATCTAAGCAAGAGGTGCCTACTTTGAAGAATGTAAAATATAAACATATTCTGGTTTGTTTAACACTTGTTTGCTTACTAAATAATTACATATGTATTTCTTTTTAGTTCACATGACTTTATTATTAATCTACAATGCAGAACATTTTTAAATCATAAAAAACCACTGAACGTCCAGAAGGTGTATCCAAACTTTTGACAGATGTCAAAATGTCCAGGAGTGTCCAGACTTCTTAACTTTAAACCCTTAAATAGGCAGGAGTGCAAAACAAATGTCAAAAAAATATTGTTGGTTTTTACTTTTAAATGGACTTTTTGTTTGTGTCTACCAGGATATCATTATTATTAAGATATTAAAAGGTCAGAATTACATATTTATTTAGTTTTAATTCGCAGTATAATAATGAGATTTAACATGCAATACAAATTACTAATTTTTTGTATTAAAATATCCAAAGTCCGTTCAAAACAAAGAAATGAGCCACAACTTTTACTTACATTTACTTATGTTCACTACAGGATGTCTGTGTTAATGGTGCATGTTAGCTGTTTAAGGGTTAAAGGCCTTTGAGGAAGTATCTCAGTGAATAAAGAGTTGTAGGCCATAGATTTCGTCTTATAGGCTAGTAGACTGAGCTGTTTGAATGTGTAGACTAAACTGAAGTGCTTTGGTTAGGGTTAACACATAAAGCAGAGCTGTGGAAAAGCAGTGATATATACTGTCTTCTCTGATCTGTCCAAATAAATATTTAAATAAATCTACATAACTTTCTACTAGTAGTCTAGTAGCATTGTATAGACTTGTTCAAAGCTGTTTTGCAATATTAAAACAGAAAGATTTGAGCATTTTTAATGTTTTTTTAAGGTTTAATAAAGAAAAATGTTAGTTGTGCATGTTGTTACTGCGTTAAGTAAGTTTTAAAACTGTTCTTATGATCTGAAGTTTTTCTCTTTTACATATATGGCGTGACTGGTTTATGCAGCCCACATTTAGGTGTGATATTTTACAGGAAACTGGCTGTGCTTTTTAGAGCAGAGAGCCAGTTGGTGTGTGTGTGTGTGTGTGAGAGAGAGAGAGAGAGGGAGATGAGGCCCTGTTTGCTCAGTGTCTGCCAGGAAGCTGAACCGCAGTGCCGGAACTGAAACTAGCCGTAGTTTCTCTCAGCTTGAGATAGATACACTTGCTGTAGGCCAATAGAACGTACTCAGCAGAACGGCAAAATGGCTGCAAACCTCTCCCATTTCCTGCTTCCTCTCTGCCTGTTTCTGCCTCTCCTCTCCCTGCAACTATATAGACAAATGCACTGGTCTGATGTCATACACAGGCATGTGCAGAATGGTCAAATGATATGTTTTATTGATATTCCAAGTGAAGAGAACTGCTTTACTGTCAATTTACTGAATTTAACATATTTGGGGACATAATTAAACGTAACACCTGGATTGTGCAAAAGTTATATCTGCAAATTTTTTTACATTGTGTTAAATTTAATCAAATACAGTAAAAAAAAAAAGGTTTGAACACACCTAGATTGTAAATAAATACTGAAGTCATCCAGGCTATGAAGAAACGTAAAGAATCATGTAGTAAACTTAAAAGTGTTAAACAAACCAAAACATGTTTTAGATCCTAGATTCTTCAAAGTAGACACACAACTGATGTCTCAAACACATTAAGAGGCAAGAAATGCAAGTCATGAACTCTGACAAGACACAGCTGTTAACTGAAAGCCATTCCAGGTGACTACCTCATAAAGCTGACTGAGAAATGCCAAGAAAGCTGGCATCTAAGCAAGAGGTGCCTACTTCAAAGAATATAAAATATAAACATATTCTGGTTTGTTTAACACTTGTTTGTTTACTAAATAATTACATATGTATTTCTTTTTAGTTCACATGACTTTAGTATTAATCTACAATGCAGAACATTTTTAAATCATGAAAAACCACTGAATGTTCAGAAGGTGTCCAAACTTTTGGCTGATACTGTATATAAAAATGATGTGTTAAAGTTAGTAGAAAAAAATGCATTTCATCTTCATTTTTAAAATAACAGAATATGTCATTTGACCAGGGGTCCTCAAACTTTTGCATAACACTTTTGTACTTTTGTCCTTGTTACTTGAAATCTTCAATTAACTTAAGTTGAAAAGGCTTGAATTAATCAAGGAATACCCCATTTTTCAGCCTAGTCTTTAGCATCTGTCTATTGGCTGATTTAATTATACGCAGAGTAAGAGAAACATGTCAAAACTAATGATTGTGATAATGGACCACATGATACAGTCTCTGAAAACAGAGATTAGGTTGAACAAAGCTGGAGTATTCCTTTCATTTCCCAGCTGGTTGTGTAATGCGATTGCATGTGCATGTGGAATAATGTGTGCAGTTGATAAAACAAAAAAGTTTTATGAGGTTAAATGTTTTATGAGGTTAAAGGTTTAAAAGATAAATGAGGTCACTTTTGGGTTTCACCATCAGTTACTCTGATTTGCTAATGCCCCAGATGCATGGCCCAATAAAGTCAGATTAGCTAAAAGCACACTCAACATTAAATGAGTGAAAATTTACGATTTTAAAATCCATCCTTGAAAAAAAATCTGCATAATTTGACAGTTAAAATATAAGATTATATATAATATAAGAATTGACCAGGTTCTTAGTATACACAGTTAATAGGAACCAGACTTCTGTTTAAAAGCTAAACCAAAAAATATAACATGATTTTTTTTACATTAAAAAATTTACGCCAAGAAAACTATTTTACCATCATATTAAAATATCATTATCATTATATTAAAACTTACAGCCACGTGTAGATTCACTGGTTATTGTAGATAATTAAATGGTTATATTTGCATTGTGACCAGTTCCATTGTACAGAAGTCAAACCACTATGAACTGCACTGTGATTCACTGGATATTTACAGATATTATGTATTTTGGCATATTAATGGAATTTCCCCTTAACTATTTAACATGGTACTATCTACCATTCGGTTGAGTGTGTAACTCTTCTTGTTCCTCCTCCTGTGCAGGGGAAGGTGCGAGAGTTGGAGGACAAGTGCCGTAATCAGAGTGAACAGTTCGGCCTGCTATCTCAGGAACTGGAGAAGTTCAGACAGCAGGCCTCCAAGATCGACCTGTCGGCCCCTGGCCTGCTGAGTCACACTCTCTCACAGCTCCCCAACGGCATCGGCCTGTCTGGAGACACCGGTACACACTTTGGTTTTATTTTTACTTTGTAGTTTTGTGTTTTAGTTTCACTTTCTATTTGCCAATATGACAGCTGGTGGAAGGAAGACTGTTCTGCACTTTTCCAGATTGCCAGACCATTCCTGAATTCTAGATACACCACATATTTAATGTGTACTTATACACTGCCTGACCAAATAAAGGTCACACACTGTAATATTTTGTTGGACCACCTTTAGCTTTGATTACGACACACATTCACTGTGGCATTATTTCCACAAGCTTTTAAACCTTTATTTCTATCCAGATTTGCATTAATGTTTCACTGAATTTTTGTAATGATGATGGGAGATTTGGACCACTGCACAAAATCTTCTCCAGCACATCCCAAAGATTCTCAATGGGGTTCAGGTCTGGACTCTTTGGTGGCAAATCCATGTGTGAAAATGATGTGTCATGCTCCCTAAACCACTCTTTCACAATTTGAGCCCAATGAATCCTGGCATTGTCATTTTGGAATATGCCCGTGCCATCAGGAAAGAAAAATCCATTGATGGAATAATCTGGTAGTTCAGTATATTCATGTAGTCAGCTTACCTCATTCTTTGGGCTCATAACCTTACTGAACCTAAACCTGACCAACTGCAGCAACCCCAGATCATAGCACTGCCCCACTGTCTTGCACAGTAGACACTAGGCATGATTAGGCAGTAGGCACTAGGTGCATCACTTCAGCCACCTCTCTTCTTACTCTGATGCGCCCATCAGTCTGGAACAGGGTAAATCTGGACTCATCAGACCACATGACCTTCTTCTATTGCTTCAGTGTCCAATCTTCATGCTCCTGAGCAAACTGAAGCTGTTTTTGCTGGCTAGCCTCACTGATAAGTGGTTTTCTAAAAGGCTACATAGCTCTTTAGTACCAATCCCCTGAGTACCAATCCCAATCGCTTCATATTGTGTGTGGAAATTACCGGTAAATATAATTTTAGGAAAATATCAGTGGTTTGCCCTTGCTGTACTTGTTAATGTGCGAGTGGAAGAGTCTAATGGTTGAAGATGTATTGCAACAGTGCTATCTAGTGGTCAGAAGGTTAAACACAACACAAAATGAACCACATTATGCCACCAATCACAAACTATTAAAAATGGATACTCTGAAATTGAGAAACCATACAGTATCATAAAGTCTAATATTTTATACATTTAGTATCATTCATTTCATCTTTCC